>JAYKAV010001820.1:691640-723487 GCA_035582835.1 Phoebastria nigripes
TTCTCTCCCCCATCCCACTGAGGGGAGGGGGGAGTGAGCGAGCGGCTGTGTGGTGTTTGGCTGCTTGCCGGGTTAAACCACAACAATAAGTTAATTAATTCTGTACATATATATGAAGGTTATTAAGGGAGGACACACATAAGTGAGTGATAATGGTTAATTAACATGGGTTCATTGTTTCAGTCTTAAGAAATCAGTTTGAAATATTGGTGAATTCAGGATGAGCCATCCTCCTAATCCTCTGTCTGGAGTTTCAGTCAGCATTTGTGGGGCTTGAGCAGTGAAAATACATGCCTAAAGACTGTGCTCAAGGTCCCTTGCACAACAAGGGAATAAAGGTAAGAGACTGTAATAGCATGGGACAGAACGAGAGTATCACAACCATTTATGATGCAGAAAAAATTACTGAACGCTGGCAAGTCGCCAGAAGAGGCCTGAAGGAGACACCTTCTCCACATAAAGGGAAAATGAAGATTCTAGAAATTATAGCTCCTGTTAGAAGAAAGGAGATGGAAAAGGGTGTCTGCTACTGGAAAAAGAACAGATAACGTGAAATAAGGGGGAAAAGCCATTTTCTTTGAAAGAGAACACATGCCACAAAATGAAGGAATGCAGAAGAAGCTGTAGAGAGAGAAAAAAGTGGGGACGAAATTCCTTAAAATGAGGGAAGGGGAATAAGTGGTTGAAAAAAGCAGAGGAAATCCATTTAGAAGGGAGCCAGGTTAGGGAGACTCATCACTAATCCATACATTGTATAGGAGATACCTTTTTGTTTACCTTTAGTTAACCGTAAGTTACCTCAAACCCTTTACAAAATGCATGTAACCCCAGACTCCTTCCCCCGCATTTCCCTGCTGTCCCCCAATGCAACAAGCAGTTTACACATGACCTTGACAGTTGTTTCATTTTTCCATAGGAAGCCATGCATTTTGTGCTGTGCAGCATATAAGCAAGTTAGGCTCTGAGCCTTTTTCTGCTTTGTAACCAGTTAAACATGCCCAGCTTTTCACTGACATTTCCTATTGAGTGAGTCACTCTAAAGTTACTTAGAACTTCAGTCAATGTAAAATATAAGTGTAAAATACTCGCCACCTAGTCTTTATATCCTATAATATAATTCAACATAGAGAGGAAAAAAAAAAAAAATCTATGCAACCTCACATAAGTGGTGAGGCTAATGAGGGAGGCCAGCCCGTTGGATTACTCTCATACTTGGTTTTTATTTACGTTCCTACAACGTGGCTGTTCACGTGGTTTCTGCAGAGGCAGGAAAGATCCAGCTGAGAAAAGTCACGCTCTTTGCAAAAGCATTTTGATATGACTAATTTTTTGTGGGTATTTTATTTGCCATATACTTCTTAAGCAACCAGTTTTCCAAAACACTTATTGGAATTTGTGTTAGTTTTCTAAAACCCAAGTAATTCAAGAAAAAGGTCTCACTTATGGAAAACTTGCTCTATAGCTCCATGATAGCTTTAAACAAAATCTGCAGAATTACAGTGCAAAACTCGTAGTTCTTTGGCTTATGCAGATGTCCTTTATATAAGCAGAACCAAAATTAGGGTCTTGGAATCATTTTTAAAAAATATTCTTGAATAAAGTATTACTTGGTGAACATTGTAATTTAATAATGGTATATTGTCTTTTGACAATACTAGCCTCATTCAGTGAATCATTATTTTAAAAGAGTGCAATTCATCTTCTTCAGCTTGTCCTGCAAGAATAGGTTTTTCCAACAATCAGTTCATGAGCTTTGGTCCCACAGGGCAGATATTTCTATATTAAAAATAAGCCTGATTATCATTGTAGATTTGATTCTATTYCCCATGCTGAGAAATGTGGCTCGGCTCTTTATAACAAACTGCAGAAAGGAAATTATGAAAAATTCGTCCCTTTCTAAGGGACACACTATGTTTTCCTTCCATTCTCCATTCCAGAACCAGCAATAACCTCTGCCTCTGAAGACGATCTGATGGTTCCCTGTGGGTTAATCCTTTCATCTGCTTCCTCTCCTTTCTCAAGGGAAATAATTTGAAACTTCGCAAAAAAACTTGTGAAGCTTTAGATCTGGCCAAGGGGGCACTCAAAATGACACCAGACCAACAATTTTCCAGTAAACACAGTCTAAATGGTAGAAATTGTTCCCTCAGTGGAACATGCCCCGATGCAACAGAGCAGTCCTGGGCATTTCTTAGAGCAGAAAATAAATACAAGAATGACTTATTAGGTCATTTTGTCTATTACTTGCCAATGAAGAGCTATTTTCCGTGGTGTTTCACAATAATATCTGTTTTAAAAGATAAAACTTATTTTAGGAGTAACTACTTCACATTAATAGCCCTCACAGATCAAACATTCCCTCCCTTGTGTTCATCAGATAATTTACACTTAAACTTTCCTCAGCTGTCATCCCACATTCAAAGATTTCCCTTCAGCAACATCTCTGTTCATCCCTCCTCCCTTCCTGGCGAAAGCCCACAGTGGGCGTAGCACAGACCTCAGAGCAGGGGGACCTGTAGCCGGAGACCTAAGGACACAAACTGCTCTTCTGTGCAAATCTATCATTTCCAACTCAATAGTCCCCACCCCCCACAGAGATTTTTTTGTCATTATTTGTTTCCTTTCAGTATTTGCTCTCTTAAACCTTTTTCTTCCATTCTCTGACACCCTATAAATTAACCACAGTAACCTCAGTGACAAAAAAGAAGATTGTCACTTCCTCATCTGCCCTTGCCTTTTATCATATATATTGTATTTCCTCTTATATACATTTTCATTATCACACTGGCTCAGACCCTCCCAGCTCTTCAGGGATGTCACTGTATGAAATATGAGCCCTCRCATCTATAAACACTGCAGTTTCATTAAACTGAAGCTCACTTTAYGGTGGTGAGTGCAAGCAAAAGTGTATATACATAGATACACACATGCAAATTTAAAGTTTTATTAGGAAAGCACAATGTTAAGATATTTTATCTAATGTCATATTCTTCCTCAGTTTTGCCTTGTTTACAGCTTGCTGAACACACTCAGAGATCTGAGTGTGGGAAACAGGCACGCCACTGGTTTAAAGTTAATTTTCTTCTCCTTCAATTTGCAAGTGCACGAACAGACCTAGGGACTGATTGCAGACACTGCAAGGGATGCGCGTGGTCACCTCCCCAGCTCAGGTGACACGTGTGACCAGCCACAGCAGAGATGAGATACAGCTATTGCTTACAGCATCCCTTTTGAGCTGGAACTAAGCCCTGCCCTGTTCGGTGGAGACACTCGCCTCAGGGTCTGGGTACCATACAGCTGATTAGTGAGCACCCACCTTAGCAAATAGGTCCAAATTTATTATTCTGGATCCCAAAGCACGATTTTTTTTTTTGTTGGATTATCTGTGCTTACCAATTAGGTGGACTTAGTAACTAAAGCAGGAGGTTTCCCCTGCTTGCAGGTACTGATAAATGAGAATTCATTCTCTTTTTTTTTTTTTTTTTTTTTTAAGCTGCAGCACTTGTTGAAATCATCCCTGGATTAATCCCTTCCACGCCAGACGGCTGCAGCGAGTTGTGTCCTAGGCTGAAGATCACTTGCACTGTTTAGCTAGAGCAGAACATGCTTGTGCATTTGCTTAGCTGTTTTTCTTGCAATATGTTTAAAACTGAAGGAATGGGAAGTAGCACTTTTTGATTTAGAATTTGCCTCTGGCCATATTTTTATGGCTGCTTTAATAGCAGGGTATGAAGTCTGGGTCTGGTAGCAGCACCTGTGGTAATCTTACTCCAAAGTACATCCAGGTTATAATAATTACTTAATTTTGCATTTTTGTGCAAAACATCATCTCTATTTGCTTAGCCCATAGGATAGGCACATTTTGTATATCAGACAAAATAAATAGTGGCTTCACTTTACAAAGAAAAATAATCCTGACATACTTGCACGCACATGCATATTTTATGGATCGTTGCTAATGAAAAATATTGTATTTCATTTCTCTGCTGCTTGCTCAAGAGCAGAGAATGAATTTTCATTAAAGTAGATCAATATTTTAACTGAATACACTTCGGAAATTACTTAACGAGGCTTGGTTTATACATCCTTTCATATTTGTTCTAATTTTACCTTTTGTTATCTTTACAATTTGAAGATTTCCATACTTAGACTGCCTGCAGATGGCCCTGTGTTTCACTGCTGTAAACTTTGCTGAACAGAATTTGCATTTCTCCAAGTGATAAACTGGAGTAATTTAAGCCTATTCATGTAAAAGCTGTCTTGTACATCTACATGCCTAAGGACAAAATTGCTTCATCATTGAGGAAAACAGATTTTCAACCACAGCTGGGTACTTCTCTCCATCACAGAACCAGGCAGAGGGACTTGGTCCTTCCCTTACCCATGGTAAAGACAAGAAAACTATTGATTTTGAAGGAAAACAACTTGCTCCAATATTTCATTTTTCCAGATCTTTCCGTTCCGTTGGACACAGGCACATTTATCTGCCATGTTATGGAAAACATTGTTTCATTGTCAATTTATCTTAAAAATACACAGGTAACGTAATGCACATCAGGACAGCTACACGAACTAAGGCACTGCCCAAAACCAGTTCCTAAATGTGCAACACCCGTTAGAGACCCAGTCAGTGACTTGCCAGCAGTATCAGCAGAGAGCAGACGATGTGCCAGTCAGCACAGAAGTCGAGTCCTAAAATCCTCTGTTGACAGCACATCTTCTAGTATTCACTTTAGCGACCTATTTCCATACAAAAACACCGAATCAATATTCTTCAGATCCAACAATCCTTTCACAGAAGTGGAACAGTTTAAGTTGGTCACAGACGATGCCAAAATTGTATTTGTGTACGACAAAATAGGAAACCGTTGTGTGTTATTTACCAGCTGCTTTCTCAGCTCTGGTTTTGAACAGCCATCGGGCCCAATTTTATTAACCTGCCTATCCTTCCTCTTGCTGGCAGCTGCCTCTACACAAGCAACGTCTTGCACAAAAGCACAGGGTTGGTTTCGCTGGGCAAAACTCACTTGTGGAACACAAGAAATATCAAACACCTTTCCCACAGCGGCCACCTAAAATACTGCAGCGTTTCCAGTCCTCCAACCTATGTGCCTGGCAAATGAGCTATAGTGATGCCTCGTTACATTGTCAGGGCTGGCCAAGGACAACCCAAGGCCTAAAACATAGTTTAAAGGGAGGGTGTAAATGATGATTTAATAAAAATGCAAATGACCCTGTCCCCTGCTTCCAAAGGCTGCAAGGTGAAGCTCTGTAACACCAGGCTCCATAGCTAATGGGAGGATTTTTAAAACATGTTGCTTATAATAAATTCACTTTTTGTTAAAGAAAAAAATCAAGATGTAAAATACAGCTAATGCGCCCAGTGTTAACTGTAAAGCTGACAAGTATTAGATGAAAAGGGTAATTTTACAAATGCAGCAGAAGAGGATTAAATTATGTGCAAGAATTATTAGACTGCATCTTATTTTTATTAAAAAAACATTAGCTGTATTTTAGGAGCAAGGACCTGAAGAAAAAATTAACTCTAGTTTATCCACAACATCTTTGAAATTAATCTCCAGACAGAATACTTGCTTGGCCAGATCTCATAGGAAATAGATCCTGCCCGTGGGAAACCAATTGCAAATATTTGAAAATTTCACGAAGAGAAATAACTAAAGGCCTGAGTCCATAAATGCTCATTATAGCAGAAAGTTATAGGAATGGGAGTCAGGCGAGAGCTGCATTACTGATGCAGACCCCGCACATTGACTTCAGCATCCCCTCCGTTGCTGTAAGCGGGAGCTGTAGGAAATACTGCTTTTGTGAAGTCCTTGGAGGTCAGTGGTTCCAGATCCCTGGGGCAAAGGCAGCTACCAAGTACAGCTCCACTATCTGGACCAGTCAAAATATTTCTGTGCAGTTCCATGTGCTTCCACCAAGACAAAATCTAATTGTTAGCCTTTAAGCGACCCCATCTGGCAAATACAAATCAACAAGATTAACACAACAGATAACGAGAATCCTGTGGGCTTGTTCCCACTGACATTTCCAGAATGACAGCTCAGACAGGACTTAAAAACATGTATCTGCACATCCATGAATCCTAAAAAAGGGTTAACTAAAATTGGCTTATGGCAAACATCAATAAAAAATAGCACTAAGATACCTACTGAAGTATCAAATATTAAACACATTTAATTGAACTTGAAGAGTCCTTTATTAATAAATTATTATTATTATTAATATAATTGCCTGGCTGGAGAGATCAATTTCCAAACCAAAGGGACTCTCCAGTCAATAAAACAAAAAGGAATTGTTGTCTCCTTATCTACTCCCTTTTCCTGAAATGATTCTTTGACTCTTCAGCTCCATTTTCACCACTAAATCTGCAACATCAAATTCATTACACAGTCAAGCTTAACAAGGGTGTTCTGCCTGTGTGAACCTGGAACATCACCAGTTGCAGAGAAAAGCTACACGAAAACCCAACACTGAATAAAATTCGGAGATTAAAAAAAAAAAATAGAATTTTAATATTTCTTGGCTAATCCTTGCAATGATCTATGCAAAATGTCATGTGTAAATACTTTCCTCTGCCTCTATACTCCTTTAATTAGTTTCACAGTTGTACATAGGCAAACTAGAACAAGGTTATACTCTGAAAAAAGGAGGTGCAGGAACAGTGTAAGGCCACGGGTACCTCCAAAATGTCCTTCTGGCACACAACTAACATCAGGTAAAATTATCTGAACGTGAACGACACAATGTCAAATTTGACTTTAAATGTTTCTGCAGATACTTATTAACTCTACTCATCATTAGAAATAGCATTACTTTGGCCATTCCCAGGATAGGAGACAGCAGGGTGTCTTCCTGGACCTTACTTGGGACAGCATTTTCTTTTCTATTTTCCTTGCACATTCCCACCTGTCTGTAGCAACATTTATAAGGGCAACAACTTGTCGAAATGGGTGGAAATCCACTGAAAGATTGCTGGGTGCTTCTCTGCTTTTCCATAGGGATGCTGCAGAAAATGTGCTTTTGGGACAAGTGCTTTCCTCCAAGCAGCCATTCAAAGGTGAATTTGCAAATAAACTTCACTAGAAGGGTTAGAAAATTGCTTCACTGATGATTTTTGGAAAATTCCCACTGATACCATCTAAAAACTTCGCACAGAGAGTACCTGAACTGCTAAGTACTTGACTTAGCATGTCATGTGATAGAGCACTGCACAAACAGAAGGACTTGGAGGTTGAGTGGAAGCTCAATGTTCCCTAGCTTGGATGTTCCCTAGGCTGCAGGAATTACCCAGGAACTGGGCAATTTTCAAGTACCTATAATTTTGTTTGCTGCCAGTGTGGAAATAAGCTCAGCCAGGGGGAACCTGTTCTCCTGGCTTAAGAAAACTTTTGCTACAAAAATTATATGACCAATAGAGTCAAACTGGTTTAAATTTTACCTCTCTGATACACGTAAAACCATCGGGCAGGGTCTAGGAAAAAGTAAGAAAAAAATTTAACAAAAAGAAAGTGACAACCATACACAACTTTGTCTTTTAATTTTAAGGTGACATTGGATAGGTTCTGAAAGTGCCATGGGGTCCCCTTTCCCAGTGACTGTAAGATTGTTTCCAGGTGTATTTTACATGTTTTTTTTCTGAATTGCCTCTTTCCGTTACCCCAAGGGACAGGAAAGGAAGTCAGAGCTTGCTGTCCCCTGCATGACCATGAAACTCAGGGCAGCACGTGAAGAGAAGCATGCATGCAGTCATGCACCCATGCAAGCATCCATGCATACATCAAGACAGCAATGCAGCAGTCATCCTAGCAACTCTGATAAGGGATAAGGAGGACTTTGCATGCAATTTTTGAAGTCTGCTGAGGGGCAACAAGAGGGGCCCACAGCCTTCTGCTTCCTCTCCACAGCTTAGCTCTTTGACAGCTGTAGAAATAAAAAAGTGATTAGTAAGGGTGAAATTGTCTCAGGTGCTCTGGAAGACTCGAACTGGTGCTCTTTGCAATCACTTCACTTGCAACATGGTCATTTTGTACTATCCTCACGTCCCCTGGGAGAAAATTTCATTAGCAAATTAGGTTAAAAGTAAAAATTATTTTAAAGATATGTATATGGCTTCTCATGGCATCAGTTTCTTTTTACTGGAGAATTGGGTACACAATATGATCTGCAATAACCTGCAAAAGGCACAAGAGTTTTGGTCAGAATATTACTACCTGCAGCTCCCTGGCCCTACCTCCAGGCCCAGGCAGCTCCTGCCCTCAGTCCGTCTGGCATCACCTATTTCCTTCATTTCCACGTAGTCTGTGCTTCCAGCTGCCCAAACCTTCCTGAACGCCCTCTCACCACTCTGGTCAGCTCTACAGTATCTCACCTCCTGCTGCTGCTGCCTGGGAAGCACCAGTGAGCCCACCTAGTTTCCTCTCACGCACCAGCCAGCGCATTTTGTCCCACAGATGGTGCATCTATATGCCCCCAATGGACACTAGGATCAAGCTGGCACCAGAACTGAGCAATTCTAACCGCTGTGTGTTTCTCTGTAGAGGGGATTACAGGAAAACCAGTGTATGAAGACTGTCTAAGCTCACACTGCACGTGCTGCACCAGTCATTGTTCTTCTATGGGTAGACAGAGCCCCGAGAACTTGCTCTCCAGCTAGATCTTGCAGCAGCCCATGTCCGCAAAACCCTGTGGTGCCCCTGAGCAAGCTGTGACCAACTCGGGGCCTGTACCTGAAATCCTAACGCTGAGAAATTCCACCATGAATTCTTTAAAGCCATTTAAACAAACCTCATGCTCAATACTTTTCCCTTAAATAGAAAAAAAAAAAGTTCAGAAGTGAACATGCATTTTCCTTCTGGCATGTTAGAGAATGTGACTTACACGCATTGCAACAGCATTAAGCTGTTGGAGGGGTTGAACCTCCCTTCATTACTCTCATTCTGAGCTTTTACTGTTAGAAATTTAGCTTGCTCTTGATGGATCTTTGGAATGGGATGTTAAACTGGTGCAGGAATAGAGAGAATTTACTCTCCATTGGAGAATTTACTAACGTATCTGGCCACAGACAAAACTGGCAGAAATAAATATCAGAACATGGCTTCCCACCAGCATCACCTACRGGCTGAGAAAATGCCTGGTCAGATAGTACTGCTAAGTCGTGGTGCTTGGCCTTACTAACTCTGGCTCAGCTGTCCTCAAACTGAGAAAGAAACAATTCAAGGAAAAAACAAGACCAATACAAGAAAACCACAGCAGATGCTCCAGTTGGCTGCTGCAGTACAAGAGTGATGGTGATACTGAGGACAGTCACATGAGATGATCAATAACAGAATTGAATCCTGAACGAGTGACTACTCACACAGGGATATCATTCATAGATTAGCGACTACAGAAGCCTCCACACTTTCCCCTTTTGAACTGAAACTTCAAGAATATTTCCAAGAGAAGTGGGTTTCAAGAGCAAAGCACCTACAACAAACCATGGACTTAAATTGTATACATAGACCACAACACATACTAGAGATGGAGCAGTACATACTAGGACCTTAACTGAAAGCATATAAAAACAATTAGTAAAATTTAATAAACTCCACTGTACCACATGCACTGTAATCACAAGACTTTTTAACCTTCTTGATCCACCAAGACAGGTTAGCAATAAATAAAGAGAATGAGCAGGTTGCTTAAAGAGGCTCTGAATCTCTGCTAAAGCAAAAGGTCTTGAACCATTAGCCATGAAATCACCCACTGCCAGGGAAATCCCACTTTGCAGGGTATCCTGAGGACAGGAAAGAGAAATCTCCCACTTCAGGTCTAATAAGTATAGTTCTTAATTTTCATGTTAACACTAGCTGCTAACTAATTTCCACTGATGAGAACAAAGAAATGTAAATGCAGACATTAGAGAAAGCATGATAATATTGTCCTGATTTAGTAAGGGTGAAATCAATGAACAAAAAGAGCTAGAGTACACAGAGAGGTCCCACTGTAAATATTGGGCTTAAAAACATGAAGATGCATCAGAGATGATTAACAGGTAACAGGAAGACAATAGATGTGCTGCAAAAAAAGAGAAAAATGATCTATTTTTTTCTGTATTGGGTAACCTTGTGGGTTATCAGAACTTTAGACTGTAGATAATACCTTCCGGATATAAACAATGCTTTCTCTTCCTCTTTACAGAGATAGGAAAAAAGCCCTTAAAAAAGAGAAATAGAAAAAAGCTTCTTGTAACAATACATTTTTCTTCATTGTATGAAAAACTTCAGAGTCAGCTTTCAATGGTTCAGTTGAAAATTAATTCCCTTCCAGATTATTAAAATTAGAACTAAGTTTTTGGTTCACAGTCTATGTTTTTTATTTAACACTGAATTGTTCTTTTTTGAAAAACGGCACTTTTCAATAGCTCAACAGAAAAATTCTTAATCATCGTCTCAAATTCATATGGTTATCTACTTAGCATATTGAATAGTACAAATAGGAGAAACTATGATGTTGCTACCACCACTTATAAAACCTCTTCCTAAAACATGCAGAAGCAGTTACTGAGGACTTGATTATTTGTCATCTCTTCCAAGAGGAGTCTTATGATTCCCCCYCCCCCCCCCCCAAAAGAAACCCCAGGTTACGGATTACTGTCTGGGCAGCAAAATAGAGCAATTTCTGAGCAACTACGGATCAATGAAAAGGAATAGAAACTGGCAGAAGCACAGTTCATCATTTTTGAGGATTATTTCTAACATGCTAGTTGTTTATTTACAAACAGCAGGTAATGCCATCACCAAACCATCAGAGCTGTGCATGTGGAATGCGGCTGCCCACCTGTACTTGACCAGGGCGAGCTGCAACAGAACTGTAGTAGGGAACCCAATATAAGACTCTACTTTAAACCATATAAATCCAGTTACATTTTTCAATGTAATTTGACTCAAAATATTTTCTTTCCTTTGTAGCCTAAAGAAAGATGAAGGAAAACCAAACACAAACCTTGCAGGTACCAAAATAAGATGCAGGAAGCAGAGATAGAAAAATGGAGAAAAAAAAGATTGAATTTGCAGCCACATAATCCTATTTCAGCAGTGACATGCTAATAAGATGGTTACATTTCCCCTGCAACATCTGCATGGCAGCATTTTTTATTTGTGCCCATGCCCAATCCTCCAAAAGTTCAGAAACTATCTGAGCAACAGTGGATTTGATGTTGTTCCAATTGTGCTGGCCGGGAAGCCATTGCGCACCCCAACAATAGCGTTTGACTTTGTTCCTATTACCTGAGAAAATAAACATGGCAGATAGTATTTATTTCAATGCAAAAACCAATCCTGTTGCAGAGCAGAGTTCTGGTACAAGGTTCCTTTTTGTCTTACTTTTAGGAAACCAGAGTACTAGAGTGCTGTAGGGTGTGATGAGACATTGAGCTGGCCAGAGGTACATCTGCCTAGGTCTCTTGTTTATCAAGAAGGCTTTCAAAATCAGAAGGCAGGTTTTTTAGACTCTAAACCAGACTAATTGTTTGTTTATTAGAATTAATTTAAAGGAACTCAATAGAATAGATATAAAATGGCTTATGCACAAGTCCCTCACTGCCGAGGGGATGGGTCCATAGCTCCAGGATTGTTTTCAGCCAGCTCCGTTGTTTTCTCAGTTACAGGAGCCCCAACACAGCTTCCCTGCCCTCAGGGAGAAACACATTTGTTTCATAAACATCATAGAGTCAGTGGAAAAACTACTGTGCTGCAGTTGTGTCACATCTGTTATGAAGGAGGCAAGTAAAAGCCTACAACAGGAGCTGCTTTGCCCTTTGCAGGCTCTAGTTAGGTCAGTTTTGGGGACGGGGGGAAGAAAAGAAAAAGATCTCAGTACCTGCCTAGTGGCAGTGGGGGGCAAGCTGCATGCTTGCTGCAGCACTGGAAGCAGTAAAGACTCCTTTTCCCGCATGCTCCCAGGCAGAGCTGCTTCAGCTCCTACACCTCGCAGAGAGGAACCTTTTCTCTCTCTACAGACCTGAGCAGCACTACCTTCATGTCTGCTCAAAGTACCACTGGCTGGTAATGCCGAGCTGGATACGGTGCGCTGCTTAAACCAGACACCTCTGCCCCACCTCTCCTGACTTGTACAAAGAGCCTCTCAGGATGAACAGCCTTTTTTTTTTGTACTCTTCAATCTTACTCACTTTTCAGTTATCTCATGAGTAGCATAGTACGAGCACATTCCATTTCTCAGTGTTACTCCTTACTGTTTAAAAAGCCACATTTCCCTACATTGTCATAACACAGCAATTTATGCCACAAATAAAGCTTCAYGTTACACTACCCACGCTGGAAAGTGAGAAGCATACTCTTGATTATTTTCATCCTTTGTGAGAAACACAGTACATCACTTAGCGTTGAAACAAGATATTGAAATGCCATTTGGTAACACACCAATTTCCAACTGAAAAGAAATAAAAAATGAAAAATATTTACATACTATCTTTTTATATAGTTGAATAATTTTTGTATGGTTTGTTAAACAAATGTATTTCCTGCAATACATACATTTTACAGGCCACAGAACCTGGCAGCACTTTCCATTTTACTCTGTTAATTTGAAAATGTGAATACATTCAGCATCACTTCTTCAATTCAACTTCAAACATCTCTGCACAAAAGACAGCTCAGGCTGACATACAGTCACCTTCTGAGATTAATTCTATTTTGTGTGTTTTGTTGGGGTATTAAAGGCTATCTCCCCCAAGTACATACAATTTTAGTTCAATAGATAGGTATATAGCTTGCAGCCTCTTAGGTTGGTGGTAGTGTGGACACAGCTCTAGGCAGTGTCTAATGAGTTAAGAGACGTGCTCATTCCCACAGTAAAACCCTAGAACATCTCCTTAAACATGTTTTCTGGCAGGCGGCCGGGCTGGGCACGCACACCAGGCACTTCGGGGAAAAAAACAGTTTTCAGTGCTGCAAATCATCTGCATCGTGCTCCGCTCAAAAGCTCAGATCCGGGCTGGAGTTAGGGCAAAGGCATTGCCTAGAGCTGTGGCCAAACTACCACCAACACTGCTTGTGTGTTTTGCAGTGTTTTCTGCTGTTTTCCAGAAATTCTTTAGCTGCCCCAACAGCAATCCAGGCTTCAGTTTGTACTTGTTTCCCCAAACATCAGTAATGAATTTCACGGAAGAGGAGATTCTCTACTCTGTCTCAAACACAATTTTATATCCATAGAGGCCCTGAAAAAGCCTGTCTGAAGAGTTAATCCAAGGACAAGCACCCACAATCAATCCCTTTCAAACACAAAGTGGCACTTAGTAAGTCATGGCTACAATTAAACTGTAGGATTGCAAGGGGACAGATGATGAAGCATTTTCCCCACCCCCAAAAAAAACCAACCCCAAAACCCAACTCTCTGTTCCTTCTCAGATGCCCTGCAGCAGGAAACCTCAAGCCCAGCAAGAAAATCCTCCCAGCACATTAATGGCCTCACAGCAGAATTCACAATAAGTCGTTTCCCTTTAGGGGAATCAAAGAAACAAACATTAGAATACATCATTCCCCTGAAAGGGGAGTTTTGCAGAACTTGCAGTATTTTGCTGGAAACACAAAACAGTTTATGCAAATTATTTCTTACATCCTTAGCAGGACTTGGACTGCAGAGCCCCTGTATTCGAAAAGACGAATGTCTAACATGAATTGCAATGCAACCTAAAAGCTATCTTACTTGATAGCACTGATAGCTTCTTTCAACCTCCTAGTCATGATCATCAATAGCATCAGCAGCATTATTTGCTCACGATAATGCATTACAACCAGGAGTGCCGTTTCACAGCCTTCAACTGCTTACGAATCTATTTCCAGCTCTGCCATAGAAATGAATTACGCCTCAGTAGCTCTCCAGCAGAACAGGAAGGAGTAGAGGCATTTACTCATCAGTAAAATGGGAATAATAACACTTATACATCCAGGCACGCCTTCCCAGCGCTCCACACAAGTCCCCTCAACTGCATTAACACTCAGTTAATGCATCTCCCTTGTTACAAATGGGTCTGACTTCGTACTTTGGTTCTGTGCTGTTGCATAGGACAAAGGTCCACTCCAGTTACAGCAAGGACTCTCCGAAGACTTTAATTTTTTCTAGGTTGGTATTTAGGCAGCGCTTAAAGTAAAGTATTTGCTTCTAAACCACTCCAAGTACTTCAAAGAGCAATCGAAGGAATGCAGCCAAGAGTAACAGAGTGATGAGGCTGAATGATGACCAAAAGGAAGAACTGATGGTAAGCATGCATTTGATTAAATAAACATAAAAAACAGTGACTCATCTGAAGGAGGTGCACCAGATTCTTTCACCATATTCCCAGAGCTACTGGCAGTACACACTGCCGAGCTTCCTTTGACTCTAGCACTAGTATAACAAATGAGGTTTAATATGGCTGGTGGTGTATGAACACGTCTATACATCCATTGCCTTATCCAGAAAAGTGGACATGTGGCTTCCCAAGCAGGGAAGCAGACACCTTTCATGCCATGCTCCCTCACAAGGCTTTATAACAGGAGCCATGAATCAGCCGTGTGGAAAAGCGTAATCACAGAAAAGAGCTAGACTTGGCGCTGGTACAACAGGGAAAAACCCAGCTAGCAGAGAGTAGAAATAATTTCGTCTACCGTACCAGCATTGGCCTGAGAAAAGCACAGTGAACCCCAGGGAACAGCTATCATAGAATCATAGAATGGTTTGGGTTGGAAGCGACCTGAAAGATCATCTAGTTCCGACCCCCCTGCCATGGGCAGGGGCACCTCCCACTAGACCAGGTTGCTCAAAGCCCCATCCAACCTGGCCTCGAACACTTCCAGGGAGGGGGCATCCATAACTTCTCTGAGCAGCCTGTTCCAGTGCCTTACCACCCTTGTAGTGAAGAATTTCTTCCTTATATCTAATCTAAATCTACCCTCTTTCAGTTTAAAGCCATTACCCCGTGTCCTATCACTATATGCACTTCGAAAAAGTCCCTCTCCAGCTTTCCTGTAGGCCCCCTTCAGGTACTGGAAGGCTGCAATAAGGTCTCCCCGGAGCCTTCTCTTCTCCAGGCTGAACAACCCCAACTCTCTCAGCCTTTCCTCACAGGAGAGGTGTTCCATCCCCCTGACCATCTTCGTGGCCCTCCTCTGGACCCACTCCAACAGGTCCATGTCTTTCCTGTGCTGAGGGCTCCAGAGCTGGACGCAGTACTGCAGGTGGGGTCTCACCAGAGCGGAGTAGAGGAGCAGAATCACCTCCCTCGACCTGCTGGCCACAYTGCTTTTGATGCAACCCAGGATACGGTTGGCCTTCTGGGCTGCAAGTGCGCATTGTGGGTCATGTTGAGCTTCTCATCAACCAACGCTCCCAAGTCCTTCTCCTCAGGGCCACTCTCAATCCATTCTCCGCCCAGCCTTTATTTGTGGTTAGGATCGCCCTGACCTATGTGCAGGACCTTACACTTGGCCTTGTTGAACTTCATGAGGTTTGCACGGGCTCTCGCTCTCAAGCCTGTCAAGGTCCCTCTGGATGGCATCCCTTCCCTCCAGCGTGTCGACTACACCACTTAGCTTGGTGTCATTGGCAAACTTGCTGAGGGTGCACTCAATCCCACTGTCCATGTCGCCGACAAAGATGTTAAACAGCGCCGGTCCCAATACCAACCCCTGAGGAATGCCACTTGTCACTGGTCTCCACTTGGACATCGAGCCATTGACCGCAACTCTGAGTTCACCATCCAGCCAATTCCTTATCCACCAAGTGGTCCATGCGTCAAATCCATGTGTCTCCAATTTAGAGACAAGGATGTCGTGCAGGACAGCGTTAAAATGCTTTGCACAAGTCCAGGTAGATGACATCAGTTGCTCTTCCCTTATCCACCAATGCTGTAACCYCATCGTAGAAGGCCACCAAATTTGTTAGGCAGGACTTGCCCTTGGTGAAGCCGCGCTGGCTGTCTCGAATCACCTCCCTGTCCTCCATGTGCCTTAGCGTAGCTTCCAGGAGGATCTGTTCCATGATCTTCCCAGGCACAGAGATGAGACTGACTGGCCTGTAGTTCCCCGGGGCTTCCTTTTTCCCCTTTTTAAAAATGGGGGTTATGTTTCCCCTTTTCCAGTCAGTGGGAACTTCACCGGACTGCCACGACTTCTCAGATATGATGGATAGTGGCTTAGCAGCTTCATCCGCCAGTTCCCTCAGGACCCGCGGATGGATCTCATCGGGTTCCATGGGCTTGTGCACCTCCAGGTGCCTTAGATGGTCTTGAACCTGATCTTCTCCTACAGTGGGCGGCTCTTCATTCTCCCAGTCCCTGCCTTTGCCTTCTGCGACTTGGGCGGTGAGGCTTGAGCACTTGCCGGTGAAGACTGAGGCAAAAAAGTCATTGAGTACCTCCGCCTTCTCCATAGCCCGTGTAACCAGGTCTCCTGTGTCCTTCCGGGAACCCTCCTATGAACCAACATGTAATACGGTCACTAATCTTCTTTCCAAAGGCAACACCACTACCTTGTCCTGAGTTGTCTGTAGTATTTCATAGAGCAAGCTGAGCAACCCAGGGTGATTTACAAAAAGGAGATGAGCATTCATGATAGCGGCATATTAATTCTTTGACTAGGCTTGGTCCTTTTCAGGGACTTTTGCCTGCTCAGGCTCTGTAAGAGCGCTCACATTAGAGAGTTGTTTCTGTGCTGCAGGATCAGGCTCTCTCTAGATCTGGGGAAGGTGCTGAACTCCAGCTAGCAAGAATCCTTTGCTGTGCAAACTAGCAGCAGAACTAAAGCCAAGTACCGTCCTGTCTGCAGATTTTAAAAAAATCAGTATTCCAAAAAGCTGCAGTTCTCGGCACTTCACAGTCTAGCACAGTGTGCCATGGGAATAGCCTTTCAGCATTATTCTCACCTAATCAGTGTTCCTCATTTCTATCAATCTATTCACACTGTGTAGGATTTTCTTCTTGGAAAAGGCAACACAAGAATGGCTGTCTTGGGTCAGACCAAAAAATTTCGTCTAACCAAGGGAAAAGAGTAAGATGAACATAGAGTGATACTACCGAGAGCCCCGTCCTGGTCTCCAGCAATCTGAGCCCAATTTCCCAATCCAGAGCTGATATCTTTGTACCCAAGACATGCATAGCTCTTTAGTAAATTTTGAGCCTATGTACTTTCTTAATATGCACAAGTATAATATAACAAGCTTACCCGCYGTAATAAAATGTAATCTGGATAGCACTGAGCATCATCACAGGGAACAATAATGTTCTGAGACCTTTACACCACCCAGCTGGGCTCACAGAGGATAATTCCCCTTCTGGAGCTTGACTTGATCCTGGTCCTCTATCAGTTATATCGGTGATCCTGAAGTCAGGGTCCCACCATTGCACAATTACATAGTAAGGACAGTTCCTACACCAAAGGTTTGTCATCTCAGCAGGAAACAAAGCATAAAGAGCATTCTTTCCATTTTAGCTGTCAAGAATGAGTGCTCAGAGTGGAGCAGAGGAGCTTTTCCTGCGTGCCAAGGCTGTGGCATACCTGGGCAGCCCCAGCTCATGAGCATTTGGTTTACAGCTGCCCCTCTCTGTCAGGCAATTTGCTCAGTCACACAGGCAGTCTGGGACAGAGCTGAAGTTACTCTGAGATGCCTGCAGTCACACCTGGGTAGAGGAAGAAATCAGCTGTTAAAGATCATAATTTGTAATTTTTTTTTTTTTTAAATTGGTCCTCAATAGAGATGAAGAACATAAAATGGAAAAACGTTCATGCAAATCCCATTTCCTGAAAAATTACTATCTGGCTAACTGCAATGAAATGTCCCTTTCCCCTGACAGTCTAATAGCTGGAGACATGACAGGCAGCAGCAGAGGGGCAGCCCCAGCCTCCAGCGAGGGGCACAAAGCCCCACATCCCAACAAACATCAGTTTTGCGGAAGACCCATTTCTTATTAATGGGTAACTAGCCCGGCAGAAAATTCCTACCACAGCTACTCAGAGCATTAATTTAATAGCTTAAACATATTACTATACTTTTACCAGACTAAAGTTTAGATCATTAATTACTGCTGGGGGGGGGGGGGGGAGGTAATTAAATTGTGGAAGTCTCCTGCACGTGTTTTGGTAAGGTGCAGAGAGGGCAAATAAAGGATATGGAGGCAGCAGTCTCCTCAAAAAAGCGTCACCGCTGGCCTTAAACGGGTTCCCCTAGCCTGGGAAATGCAGGGTGAGCCGGGACCAAGGCAAGATTGATTCCAAAGCAGCAAGGAAAAAGGAAAACCATAAGAATATGTCAAGCCATCAAGCTGTGATGCTTTTTTCAGAAGAAATATCAGAAAATTCAGAGGGCACTTAATAACTGAAATAGTCATAGGAGACTTCTGAATTATAAATGAAGAAACTGAACTTATATTTTTTTCTTTTTTGGAATAGGTTGTTCATCAAAAAACCTCTGATGAGTCAAGACAATGCATTACAAATGGACTTATTCTCTCTGAGAAGAATTATTGCTGCCAATGTTTTTTTCCCTCATTGAAAAGCAAATCAGACACTTCAAGTCCCTGATTTATTACTGCACAGATTTCCATGAACATTGGTTTGCTCTAGCTTTGAGTTAGAAAAAGACTTTTGGAAGAACAATAATCAATGAATATATAATGTGGAGGAATCAAGCAATCAAAAATAGTAATTAGTTCAAGTGCCTAATTCAAGGACGTGTTATCCTTGGGTTACTATGGGAAAAATGGAATTTTATATTTGTGCATTGAGGCCAGTTTTAACTACAGTCTAAAAACTAAGTTGTTTTCCCCCTCAGAGGCACCTTGTTTGAACAAGTAGGTTTACATACACTTGGCACTGGCTGCAGAACTGACACAAGAACTAAGCAGACATTCGGAAGATGAAGGTGAATAGACAACGGTGCAAGGCCAAACACAACTAAACTACATAAAACCTTTATAATAATGGACACTCTTAATCATATACACAGTGTTTGTGGCCATGATTGCAGGGGATCACAAAGCTGCAGCCTCATCTGAGATTTCTTTATTCTGGACTGGGACTTTTCATCTGGAGAGAGAGTGTGTGCATATATATGTGTGTGTGTGCATTATCTTCTCATCGACAGCCTCGCTGTGCCTTCTGAAAGGCATGCCTGTGCTTGGTCACTGCAGGCTGCTGGTGGGAGTATCTAAATGCAGCCGCAGATATGAAAGACTGCCGCAGCAGCCTCCAAGCGAGCACAGCCAAAGCGTGCTGGGTCCATCACCACCCAAGGGCCAGATGCTGCGGCAGGCTGGTGCTTCCCGGTGGGTGCCCCACAGCCATGGGCGTGCCAGGAGGGGCAGAAGGTCCCTGTGTCTGAGCCACCCTYGGGTGCATGGGCAGCTTGGGCTGAGCTCCCTAACAGGGCACTAAAGCTGTTTGGAATTCAGATTTTTTTGTGGGAGATGTCACTCTTCCAAAGGTGACATTCCAGATTGGGAAAATAAATGAAAAAAACTTACTTTCCACAAAATGGAAGTTTTGACTGTGATTTAGAAAACTTCATTTTGGAAAATCTTCCAAATTTCATTTCTCACAAATGTTTACAGCATTGTAATACAGGCAGAAGCCATCTCCACCTGCACCATGTTTGTGGTCAGTTTGTCTCAGTCTATTTACAGTGCAGCAGCTCTTTGCAGCTTTTTCTCTGTTAAGTTACCCAGTTCCATAAATTTTCACTTCATTACTGGGGAACTACACAGTGAATGAGCAGAGCTGTAACATATGCATGCTCATAGCCAGGCTGGAATTCTGCACAACAGAAATTTCACACTAAAGACCTTTAAAGAAAAAATTAGTTGTTATTTCTACTTTGGCCTTAAGTTTCAATTTCTTAAAATCAGGATGTTTGTTTTTTAAAATGAAGCTTTGTTTGTTTTTTTAAAAACAGAAACAGAAATATTTATTTTCCCAAGCTGAAAACACATGTGGGTTTGCTCACATTTATTTAAAAAAAAAAAAAAAGAAAAAGATTTTGTTTTGTTTATTAACTTACACGTCATCCTGTTTGGAAACAGGAGTGTGTAAAACACGATTTGCCATATAACTACAAAGCAATGCTAGCATCCCCAGCAGGAGTGAATTTGGGAGCAATTTTCCTCCCATAATAGCAGCCAGGACAGCTCACCACCACRTTATGGCAATTCACCTGTGCAAAGACTACAAAAAGTACAAATTGTTTTGGTCCAGGCAGAATTGAGTGAAACACCGCTATTAAATAAGCACGCTACACATCACATCCAAATGAGACAGTATCACCCAGAAGGATTACTTCTTTCCATTTCACAGAACTGGTGTTTAAGTTGAGCAGATTGCTCCAAAATGTGAAGCATAATTAAGCAGAACATAAGTACCAATTAAGCTCTATTTGCACAGAAGAAACTGCTCAAAAAATACTGTTCCAATACAGATCCAGATTTTTCAATAGGACATAAGAAACTTTACTGAAATGCATTTGCTCGTGTAAGAAGGCTTTCTGCTGAAATACGCAGTATGCAACTGTGGGGGAGCTGACAGCATCAAACCTTGGTTACAGCTCTAGGAACAGAGAGCTGGCAGTGGGCATGGGTTATATTTCTGTAGATCCATTGTTAGAGGCAGCACCTACACTTCAAGCATTCAAGTGGATCTGATCTCAGGAAGATCAGATCAAGGAAGCAACCAATAGTGCCTGGACTTCTTGTTCATAAAAAACATTAGCATCCTAATTTCTGGTTTGCCAAGAAGCTGAACAAGAAGTGGGTCTTCAGAACACTAATGTAAATGGACAGTGCCTAAAACACCCTTCTGCCACTAGTGTCTCTTTAAATACAGTCTACATATTTCTTCCTGACTCAGAAATAGAGCTGCTTTAGTACCTATGTATTCATTCAAATTCTTCAACCACATCTTTAACTGTTGTGCTCATGCGTTTTGAACGCAGACAGCTATAAATCAGGTACTTGCTTTTATACGTACRCACCACTGCCCAGGACTGAGGGCATTAGCTCGCTGAAAACTCTTCATCCAAATAAATGTCAGCTCCTGATGTTAATTAAAAAAATATGAAAAACCCATCCAACACAATCAATTCTTTGGTGTTAGTAAGACTCCAGTGTGAAAGCAGTAATTTGCTTCAAGACACCTAACAGAGATTTTATTTCCTTATGAGGGATCCTTTTTCCCTTTTGCCAGGGCCATACCTGGCGCATGGTGACGCTCCCAAGAGCGGCTATTTCAGTCAACTTGCTTGGCCACTAATCCCTCTCCGTCGTCTCAGTTGCTCTTCGCCCCTCACCTTCCCCTGTGCTCCTACCTCCGAAGAGCAGCATGGGCATCCTCCAGGCTGAGGAGACACTCTACAGAGGAAGCGATCCAGAGCAGCTTCACACACTCACTCCTCCTGAGGACGGCAAGCATGMGCCAGGCTGCTCTGCAAAGCCTTGTTAATCCATAGCCATGGGTACAGGAGACAGCTTCAAATTTTATATGGGGGCAGAGCAAATCTCACTGGAGCATTTTGATCCAGTTTTAAGTGTGCAGAGAATTAGTAGAAGACCACTTAAAACATCTCCCCTAGGAGTGAGATGGGAGTTTTGCTAAGAATTTCTAAAAAGTGATTTCTTTTCATTAAGAGGTGACACAGTAGCACTTGGGGAAGCAAAAGGCTTCCAGCTAAGCCTTTCCTTTCAATCGGGAGTTCAGGTCTCCCTCTCTTTGCTCAGCAGTCTGCAGTGGTCTGCTGAAACCCTACGGGTACCCATCAAGTGGTTCACCACAGTGAGGAGATCCCTTTGGAAGTGCCCTTAGCCACTTGTGCCTTTCTTAGGGTGAGCAAACAGAAGTACATGCACAGTGTGAAGATGAAAAGGTTTTTCACATGGGTTTCTATGTCCCACTGAGAAGCATAAAAATTGGGGGGGGACGGGATGGACACAACATGACAAAAAAMCAGACACATTGGTACCAAGCAGTAAGCAACCCCAATAAAATAGGAGCTAAAACCCAAGCCTGCCACACATATGGTGACAGACCACTCTGCTATGGTCAATATACCAAATATACCAGCACCATATACCAAAGCAGGGGCAGAACTGAGCTAGACCTCCCTAGACTCCCACGCAGGAGCCAAATCACAAGCAGTTACCAGCCAGACAGCAAAGCAAACATGCAGGCAGCTGAAACCCCAGCAGACAAGATAGGAAAGTTTTAGGAGACAGACAATAGCTTAATAATTTACAAAATTTGGCCCAGCTGGGGGTGTTGGGAACCTTAAAAGTTTGTTTCTGAGGCAAAAGGTTAATGGGACAAGCTTGCTTCCCATTTTTCTCTGTCTTTATTCTGCTTCTCCTGGAAGGTCAATAGGGACTGCCACAAGGCTCAACACTGTAAGACACCCTGCCTGGGATGTAGATGCAACCAACTACACACTTGATGAGTCACCATGAAGTCAAAATACATTATTATTTAAAACTTTACTGTGCTAAAGTTAGGAGCTTTAAATTCCACTAATTTGTCTGAGGGTCTTTCTGCTTCTGAAACATACTCGTTATCAGACTGGAAGGGGAAGGCCATGAGGTTTATGCTTCCCAGGCTGGGGCCTGGCTTTGATCAATCCCTCTAAAAATACTGGCAAATTCAGAGATCTGGTCTGTTTTCAGAATATCACCAACAGAGAGTGATTTGAGCCTAATAAACATCAGTGCTTGCAAACACTGGAGCTGTTCTAGTTGACAATGTCTGAGGACTTCTGCAGGCAGAAAACAAACACACCATTGAGGACATGACCAATGCCAGAATGCAGCTTATTAAATTTTCATGCTGACTCTGATTACTCTCATTTAGCAACACAGATGTGCAACCAGGATGAGGAGATACAGTACCCATGAGTACTGGGAAATGGYTGGCAATATGAGCAAGATTTGGAAACCAGTCACTTAGAGCAAATACCGCCCACATGTGCACTTATCAGGTCTTACCAGTGACTTAATTTTAAAGAAGTCATGAAAACGCTTTAATATATTAGGTTTCATAATTCTGATTCTTCCATTCTGTTTTAAGGAAGTCACACAGTAGTCCACAAATGAATGAGAAAAAGTCAGGAGAGCATTGCTAAGAACAGTTTTTAAAAAAAGGAATTAAAAAAACACTCCATACATGACCAGGATTAAATTGGGATATTTTGTCTGAAACGTCATCAGTATATGCTGAGCAACTCTGATCTATTCTGTATGAGCAAAATTCTAACACAGCAAGAGGCAAAAGGAACAGCTTTAGATGGACATGCCATCATGGGTAAGCTCATCCCAGTATTAGCCCAAGAGCATCTCAGATACAGAGCTGCTTGTGCGGATGAGCCCTTTGGCTCTTTCCCTTTTGCTCTGGGCTCTGCCATCAGGGTGCCACGGGACCACCGACAAAGGGAAGAGGTAACCAAGACCCACAACCTGCGTGCTGGTGGGAACTTCTGGTCTACGATCTACCTAGGGAAGCCTGATCTGTCTGTGCAAGTGCTCCCTCCTATTTATTTTAGGGAGAAAGAAACACTTAGCTTGAAATGTTTTAACGGGAATATGTGAAGAATAAAGAAGGAAAATTTCCCTTTCTGAATGCTTCAGATTTCATCTTGTAATTTCAATTCCCCTTTTAATCATCTACAAGAAATTTAATAAAGCTTTGGCCAAATCCCAGAATAATAGAAAAATGGAGAGTTAGAGCTTTGCACATACAAAGACACATAAAGGGAGCCTCTGCAGCTGGAGTCGGCGCATGCTGCCAGCTCTGCTCCAGCAGCTGGGAGCCCACCCTCCCGCCCTGGGGCAGCCACACCAGCCCGGAGGTGCAGGGACAGGGCACCCCTGCCCCTCCTGGCCTTAGGGACAGGTCTGGCAGCTTCACCTTTCTCTTCTAATATTTGTGCCTAAAAAAAAACCCTACCCACTGTCAGATGAGTACTCAGCCATGGCAGCAGATGCATGTGCATGGCACTGCAACAGACCCACGCAGAACTGAGGTCAGGGCTGCGGGTACAGCCGCGGCCCCTCATCACCTGTAGGCACCGCGAGCAGCTGCTTCGCTTCCCAGTCCTGCTGCTGGATGGGATCATGGACTGTTCCAGCATTGTTGTCGGGAAGCGTGGTGGACATAAAATGGACAAATGAAATGTTTTACTCTTTCCACAGTGCGAAATCTCCTTTTAAGAGAGAAAGGATTAACTGTTTAAGTAGTTAAATTAATTAGGACTTAATTAAGATACATTTGGACATGCATCCTCAATTCAAGGTTCCCAGGTGTAGATTTAAGAACCATGGGAGAGGGATTAAAGTAATGTTAATTATGTTCCATTTATATTGACTATTTAAATAGCTATCCCTTTCCAATTATGAGCCTCTCTAACTCAATTTCTTCAAGAAAAGCAGCCTTACCCTGAAATTCTCAAGGATGTTCTTCAGCCAAAAGAAATGTCTCCCCCTACAACTGTAAATTTATTGAAGCCAAGTGAAATGATTCCGGATTTCAAAACATGGTATATTAGAGTAGCTGTCTTGTGGTTCTTGCAAGTTTTTGAAAACAAGGAGACAAGCAGGCAAAGCACAGGCGAGTTAGTATTTAGAGACAAGTGATGCTTCATGTCAATGAGAAGCGGTAGCTGGACCACAACGCTCATTCTGAGATTTGCTAATAACAATATGCCCATGATAATTTGGCAAATTAGCAAAAAAGATGAGCAAGTTTTAACATCCCACCAAAGCAAAGCCATCTCTAAGACTGCCCTGGGGCCAGTGCAGGGATGCACCCTCAAAATACAGGTAGGCTCTTAGAGAGTTCAAATTATCAGCCTCACGTCACACTCTTCTTGTTCCTGTCACCTTAACGCCGCCTCTACTTCCCTCCCTCCTACTGCAGATAAAGGTAAATCTCCTGCCACGGGTGCACACATTGCTTCAGGACCGTTCGCCTGCTCTTAGGGGCACTGTGAAGGCTGATACTGCTCACAGGAACTCACTTCAGGAATGAGAACAGAAAGCACAGCTGACTGCTCTTTACAGACTGTATTAAAAATTATTTAAAAAAATCTGTTTACAAGATTCTAAACACCTTCTGTGTAATGATGATCTAAGTTATCATTAATGGCATAAGTCAAAGACCTTTAACTTTTATTTTTTTAACCTGGCCATGTCTCTTTAAAATGAATGCTGTTTTCACGCTATTTAATTTCTATAATTTAAAGATGCATGGAGAGAAGAAAAAAAAAAAAAGATACTTGTTTTCCTTTCTGCTGCAATGAGAAACCACATTTATTTCATATAAAAATTTACCACCATTATTTATTAGCAGGCAGAAAGCTTCTGGGTATAATAAAAATTTGGTACATAAAGCTGCAGCTGCCTGAAGAGAGAGGGAATTAGCTGTAATGAAACTGGTTTAGAAAGCCTCATAATATCACTTTAAAAATACCAAAAAGAAGGGGGTAGAAGCAAGAGGAAAAAAAGATTAAATCACAAAATACTATCTGTTCTTTCTGCTAAGTTCTCATATGAAAACAAAAGACAAGTTTTCTTCTCATCTTTACATTTAAGATGTATACCTGAAAGGAGCATTTTCTTCTCCACATATGCTAATATTGCACCTCTTAACAAGCAGCAATTTCGTCTAATGAGGATTTCTTCCTGAGTGGCAGATTTTTTTATTCCTAGTCTAGAGACTTTTGCTGGTCATCACACAGGTGAGTGATCAGCTCTTTAAGCACAACTAACCTCCCAGTTACTTGTTGCTTGGAGATACAAGGAGCCCAGCTCACAAAGCTTCACTCGGGAAAAGAATTCCAGTAACATCTAGAAATGGAATCATTTCCATTTGTAATGCAGTGGCAGGACTGAAGAAACAAAACACATCGAGAAATTCAGTTATGGGGAGACCGTACAGTCACTTGTATGCTCAAACCTGCACCACAAAGATAGCTGAGAGCAGGGTATCTCTCTCGCCCAGCTGAGTAAGGCAGGCAGTGATGCCATTTCACTTACTAAGGTATTACAAGTTCTTACCGTGTGCATTCGCTTTTAGATACCTGGCTGTATTTAGTTTTTGTGGGTGCTTTGGTCACCTGAACTTAAGCATTTGGTAAATAGCTTTGGTGCAAGTAATATATATGTATTGAAAATCCTCAGTGCAACAGCTATATAATTATGCAAGATTTTAGAAAGATTCACAGCACTCAGATTCAGTTACATATAAAAGAAAAACTTTTGCACTTGATTAAGAAAATTTATTTGTTTGATATGCTGAATTGATCATGAATGGTAGGTGTTTGTAAGCTCAGACCTTTGTATTGCCTTGTCAGACAGGCTCTGCAGGCAGATTTTGCTGTGCAGCCTGTACCATGGTGTGTCCAGCCTGCTATGTGGCCTCAAGGAGCAAGGAAACCCTGGCACAAGGTTATTCATCTTGACCTTTTTAATGTATAAAATTCAGGCCACAGTGTATTTATAAAAGCCAAAATACACTGTTACTTATAGGATGCAACTCAAAGACTCAACAAACTGGTGTTTTCTTTTTTGGCTACTCGGCAGCTAGCCAGAGCTTTGCATTATCGAACCCGCATATAGGATCACCTTCTAAGACTGAAAGATAAGCTGCCAAACTTCACCCTGAAATAAATCTGCACAGAAGAGTTATTAATTTATAACCAAAACTCACTAGACAGGATCTCCATGTTTTTATATTTTTGCTCCCGAAGTAATCTTTCTCCTTCACTCYTTCCCCATGGAAAACTGCTCAGGTCCACAGCAAATAAATAAAAAATAAAGTATGGACCCTGTATATGAATTTCAGCAACATCCCAGCTGATAAAGCTGGCAGTAAAGTGTTCAAAGTACAGGTGGGCTTTTAAAAAAAAAAAAAAAACAAAAAACAAAAAACAAAAAACACTACGTTGTGATGAATCTTGGTGCATGATACTGCAGCACAACACAACGATTACGTGGCAAGCAGAACTGTATTTAGATTATTGTTGGAAATTACATCCATTAATCACCATGACCAGCCTGGATCCTAAAATTCTCCAACATAAACTGCATTTAATTTCCTAATTCTTTATTATAATTAATATTAGATATTTGTATTTAGTCCACCATGCAGCCCAGATGTGACTACTGACACAGACAGAAATAGCCCAAACCTGTCACATAGTACCAGTATGAATTGTTACACATTTTGCCAAAAGCAAGATACTAGGTAAGTCTCTAGGAAAGGGGCAAACATCGTTCATAGCTGTTTTGGTTAGAATTTTTTCCTCAGAATCTAGGAGGATGAAACACAAAATATGGACTCTAGAGATTTCATTAGAAGTGTGGAGAACAACCCCAAATCATACAGACGGAAATGTCATGAGAGCACTTTTCCTTTAGCTACCTCTGTATCCCATGTCCTTGACTGAACTAAGCCAAATCCTTCCTCCAAGATTTCATATTAAACAAAAAGGTTTCATGCTAAACAACTTCAATTAAACAGCATTCAAAAAGATATATTCAYGCCTAAGTCAGCTACTTCTACGTTCTTTCAACTTCTACAGCTCCTAATAAGACAAACGGCACTGGGCTCCACTTAACATCGTGCTGTGCGCTGTGATCTTCACACTGCTTGAAGCAAAGGTGGCAGAACCTGTACCACTACTTACACTTTTTATAAGGCTAATTATATGGCTTTTGTTGCTGCTGTCCTTCAGGAGGCCAAGCCAAGCTGCTCGCTGCTTCTTTGAGGAAAGAATTGTTTTCTCTCACAACAATGAAAGAGAAATCCATTGAGGATGACTACATAAAGCATATCTTTGATACAGAAAAGCCTTAAGATGAAAAGCTTTTGAGGTGGGAGAGTACTTGGAGACAGTATTATATATGTTTGTTCTCCTCCCTTTTACCCACATACTCAACTTTGGCCAGTGGTGCACTGACGACTTGCAGCCCTCGTGATTACTTTATGAAGCTGATCCTGTTCTTTTCTGTCTCAGTAATCAATGGGCAGGTTTATGGTTGAGAAAGCTGTAGAATTTGAGAATAAACTGGCTGGATAGCTTTGTCCAAACTTTACTACACAGTGTCAGATGCAGCTCRGTTATGACCAGCACTACCCCAGCTGATGCTCTCTGGCACCTCTTTCAACAGAAAATGGGAATTTATGAGGCACAGAGAGAGCTCAAAGGGTCAGGTACTCCTCTCACTAATGTAAACCAGAAACAAGTAGAAGTCAGAGGACTTCAGCTAGAGCCAATGAAATGCAAAGGAGGTTTTAAAACAAGACCACATCATTTTACACTTACCCAGCAACACTGCGATTCTTATCGTTGTTGTCTGAAAGGCAGCAAAATGAAAAGTTGGTATTCCAACACAGGAACCCCCTCTTCTCAGGGGTTCACTGCTCTCACCATTTCTGGACCTGAATGCAGAGGGCACRTGGAATTCAAGAGGGTTGAAGCCTCTGCGTGTACTCTGCATTTCCAAGTGGTTCTGTAGTCCACAAATGCAGAGCCTTGCATACAGAATCCATTTTCTATGCTATTAACTATCTTAGAAAGTTTATAATGGTGTTAATATTGCAGAGTGCTTTGATTTAATTCTGAAGGAGGTACAATTTCAGGGTTGGTGAAATGAATGTCTTTTGGCATGTTCCAGACAGCTAATTGGTATATATAAATTATTTAAATTATTACAGAGTTTTGGGGATATGAATTAAGTTTTCAGCAAAAGCAGATAAAAATGGGGGAGGGGTCTGAAAGAACAGAAATATATGCTCAGCCACAAGTAGTCTATATTAACATCATCACACCCTGCTAGAGAACATACTAAGATTTTCAGTCATTTATACATTAACCTGCAACCAAACACTAGCTCCTTTTGTGCTCCATATACCCATTCTGCATAGCTGCCATGCCTCCCCCAAACTCTATTATGTTTCAATTCCACAAGAAAAGCCTGGATTATCGTCTTGCAGCTCAGTATAAATGTAAAAACATATTTGACACCAACAGAATTTAAGAGCTTCTGTCTGAAAAGTATTATACATTGCAGGCCTTGCACAGATAAGATCCTTTTTATTTTTTACTGTTGCTCCTGTAAAACTGTTGATGCAATGGAAAGAAATAGGCATGTAAATAGTGCTCTGAGAAAACTTAACTGGTGACAAATAAAATAATCAAACTGATAGTCATTACCAAAGTATTGTACTTCCAGAATAGGATGAGAAGAAAATTAAAGTAAGCTCCATTCTGGCTTCAGACAAATAATTCCCTGAACACTTAGCAGGCAAAGAAGTTGCATTAGAAATTTGTCTTCATTACCCAGACCTTACTGATGGGACTGACTTCATGGTAAGTCAGCCAGCAGGACAGTGCCCAGACAGGATTAAAACCCAGGTCTTTTCCAGCCTCACCCTGAATTTCACCTATCAGACAGCATTTCAAGTCATACGCCCCATTAGAAGGTAGGTAAACACCATAAATAGCTGGAGCAGATATATTCTTCTAGTTTGTTTGGATTTCTAGTTTTGATAAAAACTGTTTTAGCATTCCCTCAGTGATAGAGTTYTTGTGCTACTCCAATGCCTGCTGCGCACGAGGAAGTCACCACATTAGATATATGAAAGCAGACAGAACACAATATTGTACCATCAGTACATGCACTAAGTTACCTCCAAAACGCACCATAGTAATATCAGTGTATTGTTACAGGAGCCTCTAAGGCGTACAAGTAATTGCCCAGTTGAAMGGAAGAGAAAAATGACATTACCCTGCCAGGGTCTACATGTCACAAAACCTGAAGGCATCTGGAGTAGCTGAGAGAGCTGGAAGGATCAACAGAGATATCCGAATTCCTTCCAAACAAAACTGGCTGACATTTCCACCCCTTCAGAAATATTCTGAAGTCTTCTCCAAAGCCAAGTCTGCCCAAAGGAGTTTTGCAAGAGGACATTTAGACAGATTTAGTGTCACAAGATGGCTTCTTTAGAAAGCTTGCCCTTGTGCTGGTGCTCTCCATCCACTTCAGCAACCACTTCCTCATCATCTTCACCAGTCAAAGGATGGCTGCATYCAGATGTAGCTCAAAACTCAGACATCCATTCCAACCCCCTGCAATGTGACAAGCTCTCACTGCAAGGAAATGAAACCTCTCAGCATCCAGATAGACTTAGCTTTTCATTTAAAACATCTTCAACTTGTGTCTCTAACTTGCCGATACATTTTAATTAAATTTATCAGCAAAGAACTGTTTCACAGAAGATTGTATCTATCCCCCTGAAGATTAGTAGATAAGGACAATTAGAGGTTAGACTGGATCCTTCACATCTGTTGACACTATGCAACTTTGCTGCTGTGATATATTTGAAAGAAAAAAAAAAAACCAACAAAAAAACCCACCTTCCTGCAAAAATGAAATCCCTCCAGATTAAACTTAAAAACTCTGCTATAACCTTCAGGAGGTTGGGTTTTTTTGATGACATTGTTTTGGAAACACTCTCCCTCCTAAACAAAGTAACCTGCATGGGACTGATGCACAATCCTGCCTGAATCCCTGTCCTGGTTTCAGCTGGGATAGAGTTAATTCTCTTCCCAGAAGCTGGTATAGTGCTGTGTTTTGGATTTAGGATGAGAATAACGTTGGTAACACACTGATGTTTTAGTTGTTGCTAAGCAGTGTTTACACTAGTCAAGGACTTTTCAGCTTCCCATGCTCTGCCAGCTGCACAAGMAGCTGGGAGGGGGCACAGCCAGGACAGCTGACCCAAACTGGCCAAAGGGRTATTCCATACCACAGGACATCATGATCATTATATAAGCTGGGGGGAGTTGGCCRGGGGGCAATGATTGCTGCTCGGGGATTGGCTGGGCATYGGTCAGCAATTGCATTGTACACCACTTGCTTTGTATATTCTTTTATTATTGTTGTTATTATTATTATTACTGCTATTTTACTTCGATTATTAAACTGTTCTTATATCAACTCAYGAGTTTTCTCGCTTCTACTCTCCCGATTCTCTCCCTCATCCCACCAGAGCTGGGGGAGTAAGCGAGCGGCTGTGTGGTSTTTAGTCGCTGGCTAGGGTTAAACCACGACAATCCCCCATCGTCCAACTGCTCTTCCATCCCAAAATACATCAGAGAAAGGTCTTGAAGGGGAAGAGACAATAAACAGTAAGAGAACAGAAGACCAGGCTCATCAAGTGTACCCAATTTGATCTGTACCGATCAATCACAGACACTATAAGATCTGCCAAGCAGCCTGACACCTGGTTCAGTAGCATTGGGGAATCTCTAACTTAGCCAACACTTCCACAGGATATAAATTAAGAATAGCTTTGACAGCCTCTCAGAAATAAGCTTTGCAGAAAGAYAAACTCGTCTTCAATGATGCTGCCATTCAGTTTAGAAAATGCTGTGCATGTATTTTTCTTAACCCATACTAGCTTTTCCTTAAAGCAAGCCTCTGTTTTGCAGGCACTACATGCACCAAAGCCTCCACCCTTCTCCACACTGACTGCATTTACCCCCACTGCAATTTGATATGATGTGGATCCACATGTACAAGTGCATCACATGGCATCAAATCTTGCCTCATGCATGCTRCATTTCTGAAGTGGAGAGGCTACCTGGAGCTTGCTATTTTGCAGGGTGGATTTGATGCAGCATGTTACAGTCCACAGTCTCTCTTGCAGTTCTAGAAAACAGGTAGAGCACAAGATCCTCCTCTTTAGAAATATGCTAGAAGAGCTTATCATTTACGTGTTTTATCTTTAAAAAAAGAAAAAAAGAAAAAAAAAAAA
>JAYKAV010001820.1:723496-735739 GCA_035582835.1 Phoebastria nigripes
AAAAAAAAAAAAAAAAAAAAAAAGAAGCCAAACAAAAATCCTTGCAATGAAACTGAGGATATCCATCAAGTTTTACGCAATTCTGTTTAATTTCTTTTAAAATAGTCTACAGAATATTAACCTCTTCTAACATCCTTCTATCCCGCAGATAAACTGATGGATTTAGGGAGGGAGTCTGAAGGGAGAGAGGCAAGATGGAAGGGAAGGTACGTAAATAGGTACAAAACTCACGTACTATTGCATTTTTATATACACAGGAAATTAACAGAAGCACAGAAATCATGGAATTATGGTGTGTGTGATATGTTAAAAGTTTTGCTGTGGTATATTGGTATATTCTTTTTGCATGCCTACCATGTGTTTTAAAAAAGGCCCAAGTAGTCCCCTTTGAAGTTATGCTTAGTAGAATAACTCATTAAGGTAGTTATCTAGCTGATTCATCACTATCACAAAGGTCTGCATTTTTCAAACCATTAACAAACTTCTAAGTCAGCTCAACACCCAAGTTCTTCAAACACTAACGCATAAAGCACAATAAGCACTTCTATTTCACAGAGTAGTTTACTTTATCTCCCCCTCCAGCATTCTATCCCACTGAAAGCACATCCCTTTCTTCTCTTGGCCATCTGCTGCAGAATTTCATGGAGGGCACTTTTATACTTTCAGTCATGCTCACTCCTCCAAAACACTTACCTGCAGTCTGCTGTGCTTGGGTTTTCTGTTGATGGCTCATATGTTGATTTATTAATACATGTGGTTTGTGCTTTCAAAAGGAGGTTGTTGTTGCTCTGTTTTTCTACATGGTCTTCACTCCTATATCTTTCACCACTACACCCTGGTGCGCCCTCTTCACCAGAATGTGAATGAAAATTAAAATAGCATTTCTTAGCCTCTATGCTGCCACAGGTAAGTATTATGCAAATCTACCTTTTTTCTGCAATGCTTTCTGTTGAAGAAGGGTCTGGTGACGCTGAGACGCCTTCTGAAGAGGAAGGCTTGCCATGCTGCACGTGGAATGACTATTGTACAAACTGACTAAAAATAAAATCCATATCTATTCAGTCAGAACTGTTAAAGCTGAAGGGGAAACAAACACAGAATACGTCCTAAGGGATGACTGATTAAATTACACCCCTGTGATAGTCCCACAAAATGTTATTTATCTCAGACTGAATGCTTGCATAGTTGATTACTTAGGCAGGAATTATAAAACACAGGTGGTGTATTTTTGTCACATAAAAGAGGAGGAAGGGAATTCTCCATCTTCTTGCTATTACAGTTGTCCTGAAATTACCTGTTAGTAATTTGGGATGGACAGTGTGGACCCCCAAACAGGGTCCCACATGAAAAATGCATGGACCGGAATTAAGAAGCCATAAAGTGATGCAATTCTTTAAGAGCTATACCAGCAATTAAAGAACATGACTTGGCAGGGTGGGATGGCGGTGTGCTAGCTAAAGAAAACAGAATGAGCCAGCATCCCCTGCTTTCAAACTTCTTATACAGCATTAGTATCTCGCTGTAATCAATACAAACCAGGGGTCCGGACCAGCTGTTCCTGCACTGCGATGTGATGCCTGTGGGGAGGTGACACTGCACCACCTCTTTGCACCACACAGAAAGAGAAGGGGAAGAAGAGAACAGTATTTCAGCCAGAGTCTTTAAAAGACAATCCAAAACACAGGGCTGTGTGAGATGTCTCCCATCATATTCTCATCCTGATTTCCTTCCCAGCTTTCCAGGACTGGTGATCACTGTGTTTTCCTAGTGGAAACCTTCCTAGTTTCCTTCAGGAAAYTAGGACACCAAGGCAGGATCTTCTATTTTGTCCTGGAAGGGACAAACAGCTAAAGGAGAGGGAAGGATTACAGGACCACATAATTTTTTCATCTTTCACTTCAGTTCTTGGGAAATACTGGAATAACCAATGATGTATGCTTACAGGCATGGGTCACTGAATTGTCAAAACTGCAATAGAATAAAACTGAATTGATATAGCGCATCCTTGTGCGGAGGAGAGAAACAAAAAATACATTACATCTTCATCTAAGTAATACTTTTTGGTCCTGTCTCACATATCAGTCTCCTCTGGAAGCTGGGGAAAAGAATGGTCTACAAAAATGCCAAATGGTAGATGGAAACTGGGTGAATAGCTATTCAGAGGGCAGCTCTCAGTGGTTTAGCATCAAAACAACAGGAGGGATCAAGCAGGACTCCACTGAGCTCTTTCCTGGGTCTAGTCATGGTCAATGTATTTATTACCAAGCTGGATGATCAAACAGAACAGGTATCATCACGTTGGAAAGGACTGCAGGTTCTTCACAAATTTGAGAAAAGGCCTGAAGGTAACTAGATGGAATTCAGTAAAGACAAATGCAAAGGGCTACAAGTTCGACAACAGAATAAACCACACAAATACAGCTGGCCAGGCTGGAGATCTGTGCATTACTGTGGGTCTGAAGCTGAACATAAATGACTGGTCTCGTGTTGCTGCAAAGACAACAAGCACCAGAAGTACAAAAAGGAATACACTTTGCCAGCCACGTGAAATAATGCCTCTGTTGTGCTCAGTGGCAGTTAGGTCACAGCTTCAAGAAAGATGTGCATTAACAACAAATACTTCAGGTAAGAGCAATGAAAATGATCGGAGGCTAAATCACGTAACAAACAAGGAAAGACGAAAAGAATTAGAGTTATTTAGACTAGCGAGGAGGAACCCGGAAGAACATAACACTCTTTACAAGGCTTGTACAAAGATAAAAGAAATAATCTGTTCTCCATGTCCGTTGGTGGACTGAAGACAAAATAATACTTACAATGAGTCTGCCATGCTGCTGCAGACAGGTACAACCTGCGTGGAGACAGGAGGATGGACTAGGAGACCTCTTCACCTTCCACATCTACTTTCCTGTAATTTTATGAAGCATTTACATACTTTTCCCATAAAAGCTTTTTYCCCCCAAAACAACAGTTAAGCTACAGCTTTGGCTCTGACCAGGTGAATATGATGCCTGAAACAGACTTTCAGTATTGTGCCTGTGCAAGTTATGGGGTGCTTGTGGGATACTTGTACCTACTGATGCTAACCTTGAATTTGGAAAGTAAATGCTTTTAAGTAACTGAATTAATTGTTATATCTCACTCAAGAAATTTATTAGATAACAACTACGAAAGTTTCAAAGTTTCAGCATTACTGAATATTCCTGAAGAAAGATGTTTTTACTGAGTTGCTGCAAAATGTTAACTGTTTTCTAACCAGTTCTTTGCATAAATTAGTACTGAATGAAGAAGCTGCTAGTCTCTAATTCAGGATCAGTACCACAGTTTATTGTTTCGCTCTCCCTTCCCTTTTAGAAAAGATAGAAAATGCAATACTGTCACTTGAGAATTGGGAAAATATGATTCTGTCTGTAGAAATGTTAAGAGTTTTTGGCAATAGCTTTAATAACCTTTTTTATAAAGATCAATATCTGCTGATTTGGTTTAGGAGACATGACAATCTGCCAATCTACTTTCCACTTCTGAGTACTTAACTCTCCCTTCTAGAGTGACAGACAGATATGTGAGCATTAACAGAGCTAGAAAAGTGCTATTGCATTAATTCTACCCCTTAAGAATAAATAATCAAATAAAAACAAGCTCCTCATTGATTAGTGCCTTCCTGCTTAAGCAAAGCAAGCAAGGAGACACTAAACGCTTGCAGGGAAGTCTCTGGACCAGACTATGTGCTAAAGACAAAGTAAATGTTCAAGAAAGTCTACAGGGGAAAGATGACCAGCTAGCAACTTCGACGTTACCTTTTTTATACAGTTTGTGTTAGTCTTGCTTGAACACAGAAATTCAAGTAAACAAAAAGAGTAGGTTTTACTACTAGCTTGGGAGGGTGGGATTGCCCCAGGGCAGAGAGACTAAGAGAGCAGAACTTCAGGTCTGGTCACAAGTTCTGTACAGCAGTGACATTTATAACCTTTTGATAAAAAGCAGAGGGACATTAACATGATGAAGTGCAAAAGACAGTGTAGCATTTCAGATGAACAGAGCCAGTCAACACAGCTTTTGCTCCTTGAAGGGCTGTACCCTGCTGTCATATTGACACTGGGTTTGAGAGCTCCACAACCCTGATCACACTGCAAGGGTGCTGAAGGACAAAACCCTACAAGACTGCAAAAGGAGGCAAAACAGCAGCTGCAGTAGCAATGGAAACACTGTATGTATCTAGATTAAATCTGAAAGCCAGGGAAGTGTGACATGAAGAGCAGCAGTAATTTGATAAGCCACAAGAAAAATAAAAATTGATATGCACACGTACAAACACATGTGGCAGTTTTACACAGACTCAAGAGGACACAGGACAAAGAGCTGTGAAACATGGGAAGCTTTACTACAACGTGAACATAAATGAATAAGAAATTGCTATTTCAAGAGAAAGGTTAGCAGTAGAGCAACTATGATAAACATCAAAGCGTAAACAGCAGTAGTGCAATATGCTGTGGTAAACATACAGCCATGAGTAATTACAGCTACTAACTGAATCACTCCATAGATCCAGAGGGTTGAGGCAGAATCTCTGCTGCTAAAACAAACCCCCTCTAGTTAAAAGGCTTGAATTGTCTGTCTGAAAGAGTGCCGGACACTAAAAGCTTCAGTGTTAAGACAGCAACGTCATGAACAACACAAATTAAGTTCCTCAGGGAGTGGAATGACTGCAATTAATCCACAACGACAAAACCTCTCCCACTCCTTAGCAGAGCTGAAGCTGAGAGAAATGCCACAGAACATCAGAAGCGGTTGTCAGAAGCTAATCTAGAGAGACTCCTTAAGCACTAGCAAATGCCACCAGGCCTGGGAAATCAGAAGATTATGTGCAGCAAACAAAATTCACTTCATCCCCAATTGGGAGCCAACAGCTCAGGCTGTATCAAGGCTACCAATCTTCGTGAGCTTCTGCAACAGACTGTATAATGAAGTCTAGAAGCCATCTAATTGCATGAGAGACAAAACCCTGAAAGCTGAAACTGCTGCAACAAATTCAGAGATTTTATTACAGGAAACCTGTAATAATTACGTGCAATAACTTCAAAAAAGCTAAATAGAAATAGATTATAAATGCATATAATGCACTTCCCCAGATTTACATGGACAAAACCCTATGCAAGGAGAGCACAGACATGATATCAAAAAAACAGGAACCCTCAAGTTAATTTTGGCTGCACAACCCTAGTTCTGTCCCCTCATGGGTATAGACTATACAATGTTGTTTCACCATATGGACATGAATAATATCCTCATGAAGCAAGACCATGCTCAGAAGTATTAAGACTAAGCAGTAGCAATAGTTTAGGCATTTGTCTTCTGACTGCTTCCCTTTGTAATGTGCGACTTTGTCTTGCAAGTTACCAATGTGTCTAAATGAGCTGAATATTTGAAAGTGTGGTACACCTATGCAAACATGGACATACGAACACAATGTTACCATGATACATCCCTGGCCAAAAAAAAAGCGAGGTTTTGAAATTGATAATCCACCACAGGTTTGTTGTTTGGTTGGTTTTTTTTAAATATATTTTTACTGCCATACCTCAGAGCCAGGGTCTTACTGTTTGCAGCTGAACAGTAAATAATTGCATAAACTCACTAAGACCAATATCCCATGAAAAACCTGAGATCTAGTGGAGATGCTGGGATTTAATAGCTGCAGTAAGAACCGTAGCCCAAAATGTTGATCTATCAAATTGATTCAGTTCCCTACACTCTCATGAACAGGAAAAAAATAATAATAATTTTGCAGAGAGTCACGAAGACATGGGCCTGCTTACGTATACCACCAGAGCTTATGCACAGCTTGGGGGCTAAAAGCATTCAAATTCATGCTGCTGCAAGACATGGAAGTGGAAGGGGGAAGGCTACTGTGCCCTCAGTACTCTTCATACAGATGGGAAATGATCCAGGATGGCCTTGTCAAAAAATTCCTCATAGCAAAACAACTGATACCTGTAACATAACTAGTTACATGACTTCATGTATGAGAGGAAAGAAGTGTTCCACCTCGTATGCAGATGACCACATATATAAGAGCAAGAGGAAAGTTTATCAAAGAATAACACCACCAAAATCTCTGTCCCACATCAAACTATGCATGTTTTCTATCAAAGTTTGTACTGAACCATGCACAAAACATCCACCTTTCCTTGCAAAGAGCAGTCCTTAAAATATAGAAGTTCAATCGTAACGGTAGGGCCAGTACAAGGCTAACTTCACCTGAGGAGGTAGGGGAATAGTCTTACTTCAGTGGCATATTGTAACGTATTATGTTCTATTATACAGCTAACTGGGGTTTTCAGAAGKGCATTCGAGCGGTCCTTAAGGGTAACAATTGTTTTCCTTAAAATATTAAGGAGCCTTAACTTTAAAAGTTTTATAGGTCCCTGCCTTTCCTATAAAAAAGTTGTATAGGTCCCTGCCAGGAAGGCAGGTACCTGAAATAATGGAAGCCATTTTCAGGAACTTTCACAAACATTTTATTTTTCACTCCCTTGTATTTAAAGGTAAACTTGTTTAATTTGCTTTGTACTTCTCAGCTCATCTGAGTGAGCATGACTGAAAGTAAAGGTAGGAAAGTGCCCTACTAGAACACAGTGCAGAAAACTTGAGAAATAAAAAAAATTGCAAGCAGCATGATCCAGCCAGCAAGTGTCATCAGGTACACTGTTTATTTAACAAAAAAAATGGCAATTAATGTTGGTGGGAAAGAACAAAAGAGAAACCGCATCAAGGAAACCAACAGAAACAGGATCCTACAGTGAAAGTAACTGAGGACTGGAGGATGCAATGCATAGGCTCAGGTGCCTGCTACCCAGTGCTTCAGAGAAGATGTACTGTAATTATAGATTGCATTTTTATAACACCTCTCATTTGAGCCCTTTGAAGAGTATGAATAATAGTTATGCTTATCTTCCCTATGAGGTAAAAATAATTGCATGAATATAACAAATGGAGGAATTAGCATAGTGGGGAAAGGAACTGGACTCTTGTATTTGTGTACTGCTCCAGCCTCTGCCGGCACTTCAGAACTGCCTCCCAGCACAGCATCCTACACGCAGGCTGCCCACACTGCTTCACAGGGGCTGAAGTTACCCCTGGCTGATGGCGGAGGTTCACACCAGCTCTGTCTCTGGACAGGCTGGGGTGGCAGAAAGCAAACACATGGTTTCTGCCTTGGATGGCAAAAAAAACCTGTACAAGAGTCRGAATAACTGGAAAGAAATCACTGGGAAGAATGTAAAGAAATGTGCTCATTCAGCTATAATACAGCCTCTGCACCATGTGGCATTAATGGGCTCAAAGCAGCATTTTTGGTCCCTATTACCTTACAGCTGAGCACCTTCACAGGGGATACCCTGCAGAAGAAAGATTCCAGTTTTTAGTCTGCTCAAACTTCTCCTCTCTTTCCCTCTCTCTAAAGCAGGTCTGAAGTTCCCATCTGAAGCTAAAGGAAAGGACATGCCCTCACAAGAGCTTTTATATAAGAATATCCCTATTCCACATTGGGATTTATCAATACCTCATTAAGTGATGAGAACAAGCCAGAATATACATCTCACTGCAGGTTGGCTAGTATCTGTAGCAGCTGGGCAATAAACATCCTTGTAGAGCTGGGCTCACGGAACCAGAGCAGGAACCCTGGTCTGCCCCTTGTGCAGAACTGGTCTCCTCTTCAGAGGCTTTAACCTGTACGTACTATTACTTAAAGCCATGCAGTACCTCATGAATCAAATCAATATCAGGTATGATTTGTCTTAGGCTATTCCCAGCCCCAGCACTTGCAACAGTATCACAGGCAATAATAATACAATTCGAGGTGACCAGTTACCAGATTGTAAATCTTACTTCTTTGTGGTTACTTCGGATCCGAACTTGGGCAGAGTTCCTGCTTCAGGATTCAGCTGGTTTTGTTCTGAGCTCAGCTGCTGACAAGTAAAGGCGCTATGAGGAACAAGCCTCTAGGTCTGAGGTCTAGATTACCCTAAGGGTTACTTGATACAACAATAAATGTCTATCTCCTCTGTCCATATAACATCATGTGCTGGACGCACCACATGAAAGCACCTGCACTGCGAAAGACTTGGAAGCACTTAGTCTAGCAAAGTTACAGGGAACTGGCTTTAAGACCCCATCTCCATTGGCAATCATATTAAAACTATTTCTCTCAGTGGCAACTGAAATCTACCAATTGGCAGTACATTTTTGACATACTGTTGAATTATGTAGACACATACAGTAACAACCTCTGAAGCATCTGAGGTAGCTGATTTGTAAATTTATTTATTCATTCAAGAAAAATATTTGAGCACCTGCTTCTAATCTTCTGTCATAAAATAAGTGACTACAACAAAGGAAAGCAGGCTTTACTGCATTAAAAAGCTAAATCCCTGACAATATACTCAATGGTATATTTTACTCTACTTATTTTCAGGGGTTTGTACCCTGCCATAGGTATTACTGAATCAATATTGAACTAGTCCAAAAGCACAATTCATATTTGCTCTTGATCTCTCTAATTTGAAGAAATATGATTTATGAATGCTTCAAGGGTATCTGGAGGATGGATGGATGTTCAGCAAAGAAGCTGAGTTAAAGCCAAACTCATGAAACAAACGTACAGCCAGAATTTACTCTCACTTTACAGAGAAGGTTTTTGGTCTCCATCCATAAGTTAATACAAGGTTTCACCAGATGTTTCCCCAAATGACATGTAGTACATATAATTGTTTGTGGATGCATTGTTGCACTTAAGAAAACCAATTTTCAACTCTTAGCCTACCCTTTTGGATGTGGTTGTGTGTAGCTCTTAGGAGCTGGGAACCAACCTAACGAGACTGCAGCAGCTCTCTGACAAAGCGCAGAATGGCAGCAAGGACACAGCCGACAAACCCCAAAAGACAGAACAGTGAGAGAGAAGCATAAAGCAACAAGTCGTCAACATTTCTATGTCTATTAGGGTCACAAAAAATTGCCCCATGCTTTGCAGAACTTTTCTCTTTACTTTAGCAAATTTTGCCTCTTAACTGTATCTAGACACTACCCTCCCCCTCCCCCCGGTTTTAAGCAAATGGGAACATTTGAATGAAGAATTCAGAAAACACAAACAGTGCAACTGGCAAAGGTCTGATCCTACTGGAGCTCTTCTGTTTGGCTGAGTTTTAGGGGATCATTTCACATAGACTTGCTTCCCCTGCATTTCAGGTGGAACAAAAGAAATCGGGGGGGGGAGAGGGGGGGGGGGAAAAAAAAAAAAAGATTCTTTCCTATTGGTTTAGTATTTTGCTAAAAAATGCTCAACAGTTTTAAGTTGTGCTTGGAGATTAAAACTGCCCACTAATGTCTCTGGTTTTGGCTTCCAGCCAAACACCCGAATGAACCAACAGCAAGGAGGGGACCTCACCTCTGGAACATAACCAACAGAGAAGGTAGAACTGAGCAAACATGCATTCAGCTGCAGCACATTCTAAAATTTCACATTTTCCAAATTACTGTCTACACTATTTCCCTCTCCATAATTATTGCTTCTTACATTAGACTAAAGAAGAATCAGCACTCAGGTTTTGTTTTGGTTTTGTTTTTTCTTTAAATAGAACAAAGGAACACTGTTTAAGTAAGCCTGTTCCATCTACAGGAGACAGAGTAATTCTAGTTCTAAAAAGGAATAAGAATATAGCCAATTTCAGTGTCTTATTTTAGTGTTATTACACACAGCCATGAGAAAGCACATGGAATTTCTAGATGTTTATAAATAAAAAGCAGTGATCATTTCTAGTGAATATAAAGATGTTAGAAATATTTATGTTGCAATATAAGCACCCACGGTACCTTTCCCATCGCTGCCACCTAGCACAAAGAAAACAGTTTAATGCCACCTTTAAAGATTTCCAAGTGATTGAAATCTGCATTGCACTACATTAATGACCACCTGCATTACATTAATGTTACTATTTATACAWATAAGTAATTCTTAGCACGGGTACAGAGTCAGAAGGGAAAAACAGAAGCTCATATAATTTAATGAGTACCAAATAAATATATCTTGGTCTCCAAGTGAACTATTTTGCAGCCAGAAAAAAAGAATTCCAATAAAAATTACCCAAAGCTAAAAAGGTTTACAGTATCATGCCCCTATACACTGTCAGGTAGTCCATCAGTAATCAGGAACTATGTGTATCAGTACTTCTGACAGTGTTCCCTTACAAAGAGTTAAAAGAAAATGCTATACCCTTCTACACTTGTATGGATTGAGTGATTATTGACTGATGACCACAAACAAAATGCGGCCAGAGCTGTTCAGTGAATACACGTTGGGACTATTTGCTCACTTTTGCTCGTTTCATCTTTGAACAGACAACTTTCTCACCTGTCACATATTTGACTTTGCTGGGGAAACACCGGGGAGACTCTTCTGGGGAAAGCAATTGCTTTGAAAAGAGCAGACACTGGAATTACAGTAATTAGATCTGGAAAGAAGGTATAAAAATGTTCTCGCAGTTAAACAAGCAGCAATGCAATTGCCTCAACATTTGACTTGACAGCTTATTTTTAAGGTGAGCACTTCTGTTGCCATTATTCAAAATTAGTTGTCATTGTCAGATATCTTAATTTATTTGTAATTATATAATTGAACTCCAGTGACATTCTAGGAGTAAACTAAAAGCTCCCATGGTATTAATTTTGTAATAAGGAATATCAACATTCATGCAATGACAGACAACATGCCAATTTACATCTTCTCTTAGTTTAAATAAAATAACTCTTTTATTGAGATCAGGTTTCATATTTGTTCCTAATCCAGGAGAATTTATAGGATTATATGACAGCACTGATTTTACAGTAGCAAGGTTAAAATTCCATCTGCTTTTCTTCCTTTTAACATTATCCACTAAAACATATTTAATATACAAATTTCCCCTACTTTTACTCAATCTTTCGTCAGCCTTAGCTAATCTATATTTTAAAGATAATGGCTGAATAAAGTAATGTAGGTGTTTATGCTAATATTTTATCATTGCTATTTCCTTTGCTAGATAAACTTAGCACAGTTAGCAATCGAAGCAAGAATACACTCAGTGACTTGGGAGTCCCTTTGTTTTTTTGTAAAAAAAAAAATAATTAAAAAACCAAAATCTTATTTACATCATCAAGAAGTTATTTTCTTTCAAAATTTAGTGATACCTACATCCCTTTATGAATAGATAATACGACCACCAAACCTCACTGAATTGTTAACACACATATGCTTTACTCAGCCAGGAAAACCTTTAAGAAAAAAAAGTTCATTACATTGGTAAGATGAAGAGAGACCAAATCTTCCAGTTCAATATGTGAAAACAAAGATATTTCTCCCTAGGTTATTTTGCTTCTGGTTACTTTGCTGAAGTGTCTGGAATAGCAAATACAGAGAAGTTTTGTTTTATTCACATTCATTCCATCATGTCTTTAATCTGCAAATGTCACAACAGAATTGTTTTAGGTAGCCATATGAAATCATGGACCTAATTATCAGCTGTGCTTCTATTATCCCAAGAGAGACTTTCCTCTGTCCAGGTTGGTACTAATTTATTTTTAAGAGAGAAAAAGAATTAACAATAAGAAAAATTAATTAAGAAAATCAGATGAAATAATACACAAGGCAAAAAAAAAAAAAAATCACAGCTTCAGATTCTCTCTGGCTATGGTAATATACCAAAAGCAAACAAAAGTCCTCAATAAAGCATAAAGCATAATTCCCTCTTTGCAGCCTGTATGATTCTTAATAAAGATGAAGACAATATTGAGAATCAACGCACTGACAGACAATGCTTTCCTTCCCACAGCCTATCTGTTACTTACAGTGGCTTTACTGAAACAGATTTAAATAAAAGTAAACAGGAGCTGGAAAACTTGGAAGTTCTCTTACCATCTGACAAGTCAATTAGCCCAAGGTAGTGCAAAAGTTTCAGAGAGGAGCACACCACCACCACAATCCCTAAAGTCTGGAGCCCCTCTGACTCGCCTTTAGTCCACATCCTTTAAGGCACCACACAGATACCTACTGGTGTGCCGGCAAACAACTGGCAGACATCTAAAGCTGAGAAATCCTCTGTTTGAAGCTTTTCTTCCCACTGCTCAGCTAAGTATACAGCACATTTCCCTCTTCCCCCCCTGCCTCATTCTCACACTCCCTCTGTTTCTCAACCTCTCCCCCCCCTATTTCTA
>JAYKAV010001820.1:735932-808654 GCA_035582835.1 Phoebastria nigripes
TTTTTTTTTTTTTTTTTAAAATATCTCTGATACCAGTCAATTTTTGTATTTGGGATTTTCTCAGTAATCCTGCCAATGCACATGCTTTTTGTAATGCCTCTTCTGTACTGCATAAGAGAATATGGCACATTGTAGGGGAGGAAAGGAAAGGTTTTTCCCTTTCTTAATTCCTGCCCCAGACATGCTGGGATACACATAAACACACTTCCCACATACATGTGTATACCTGTATAGAACCCAGGACCTACACAGCAATTCTGTTTATAAGCAACAGCTCCAAACTCTGTTCCTCTGGGTTAGCTGCTGGACAGCAAAGAGTGCATTTTGCTGGTATGTAACACATACCCAGACATCAGCGTGGACCAGTGCTGGCCCGGAACAAGCATCCTTTGCAGGCAGCTAAGGCAGACAGACAGATGCACTTTACACTTGTTCATCTTTGCGATATTTCATCAGGCTGCTGGCATGGGGTAGCACTGCGGGTTGCTCTCAAGTTAAGCCAATTATGTATTTCTCCATTATCACCACAGATGAGTAAACACTTGGCAGGTTGAGTGTTTTATCAGGATGGCAGGTGCAAGATTGCAACACCAGTAAAAGCCAGGTTTTTCAAGCATGCTATTAGTAGAAGATGCTGGTATGCCCCATGTGGGATGTGCAGGAGAACAGAGATAGCCAATGCCTTTTATTTTACGGGACTCAGAGGCTGCCATTTTCCCCACACTGTTCCCACACTCCCACCCCCCTCCAGGCAAGCAGTAGCTCCCTTTCCCCACAGTCCCAGATGAGCAGGGCAGGCTGGCTTTCACCCCACCACACTGCTCCCATAACCTCTTCTGATGCTGCCTCTGCCTTAAACTACTGCCGAACAATAACATCAGGTGCAGAACCTCAAAGGGATTTTGTATATCACATTAACTAAGTAATACACTTGAATTGCTTGGAGATGTTCATATTAAAGCCAGGTTGGAGGTGCAGAGTATTCATACATACTTGAGTGATCAAGTCAACAAGTAATGAACACTTCAATTGAATTTGAGCTTTGTTTCTTTATGCAGGTGGCTAAGGAAGAGATCACACTTGCAAATGGGTTATTCATGAGGGTTCTCTGTCATTGGCATCTACCTATCCAGAGCTCAATGGCGTGATATCAAAGCCACTTCTGTTGATGAATACTTTAGACCAAAGGATTTTTCTTTGTACTCTGTAGCATCTGCCACATTAGGTTTTCATTGCCCTGGCTGTATGACTGGCTATGATGCCACATTATGGTTCACATTTCCCAGATTAACACATTCAGCTTTAAAACTACCAAGGAACTGAAATCACTGTACTGTCAAGTCTCTCCCAGAAAAGGAGAGGAGAATTTGAAGGAGAAACATGTGATAAACAGACCTCAAAACATTTAAATAATTTCTGGTTTATTATGTCCTGTTTCCATTAAAAAAACCAAACACTACTACTGCAAAAAAGAAACCCCAACCAACCAACCAACCCCCACCACATTAAATTTGGCAAGGCATATTGACCACAAAAATAACCAGGTTCCTTCCTGTCTGTAGAAGAGATGTTTGACACATTAATTCACTGCCTGGTAGACTTTGCACTGTTTTCTCAGGCCCCCAAGTTAAGGGATCCTAAAGAGTGCACAGAATGAGAGAGCCCACCTTACTCACCCACTCATTCCCAGGCACGTTATTTACTTGCAGATACATCTAATCACACAAAGTTTCTTCCCAGCCATTCCCTCCAGAATCTACTAATTACCACAAAAAAAGTGAAACTAAAAAATGATGATATGATGAGCAAGGAAACTCAAAAAGCCTGGCTTCCTACAGGTATGCCTTGCAGTTCTACAGTTCTCCCACCATTATGTCCCACCTCTGCATCTTCTAAAGCCCTGCAGCAGCACCTTAGCAAATGGCATGGGGAAGGGCATGAAAAACTGGTAGTTCCGTTGTTTGTGTTACTGCAATTTATGCCAAGTCTAACATTTTTGATTCTTTAGGTCTTCCTGATACAAGCAACTGGAAAAGAACATTTGGTTTCAGTTCCTAGAGTCCTTGTTGCATGAAGACCTCATGCATGCCCGAAGCTCAGAATCCATTAGACAGTATATCTAATGCTGTCAAAGCCAAATCATGATTTTTGTGAGGTTGACTCTGGTTTTAAACAGGCTTGGAGAGAGCGCTGAAGGAGTATTTTTCCATTCAGGACTTTCAGGCTGGTTTCGGATAACCTTGAAGCCAGCAGTTCTTCCTGGATGCTGTTTCTTCTCCCTCATTTCCCAAAAACTCCCTCCTTCCAGGCATTTGGCTCATTCTTCACCTGCTCGTTACTGCCCCAAGAACCAGGATTCCTTATGTCAGGGATGTGTTGGGGTCATGTTGTGATAACTTTTTATGGAAGTTGCTGCTAGTTGCCTGACAGGCAGAGCACCAGGTCCCTCCATCCATCCAGCTTGGAAGCCACATACTGACCTACCGTTATGGCATACAATTAATTAAAACAAATCAGCTTTCTGCTGCTATTTAAACATTCAAATCATCAGGAGAGACTGACTAGAGAGTTGGCTACGGATGCCTTATAGGAGGCAAATCCTATGGACCCAAATACTCATCTGTGTTTTCCCCACTATAAGAACTAATTTAAGTAAAAGATAGCATCCTTCCTCAAAAGCTTACCTCCCAGCTTGGCCCATTAGTTACAGCAACACTCGTTCTTTACTGTAGTATTGAGCTAATGAGAGAAATCGGTTCTGTGATTTAAACCAAAGAAAGGCCACTCAGTTTAATTCTCCAATAGAAATCTGCACAGAAATAGAGGATCATCAACTCTTAACAAGAGGCACAAATATTAATCAAGAGTTTATTAGACATTTTATTTGACTCACTCCTGGAGCAATGAGGAAAAACCCAAACCAAACCAATGCTAAATAGCAGGATTCAAAATTTTTGATTTCTACAGAATAAATATTCTACCGCCTAAAAAACACTGCAGGTCTGCAGCAGCTTTTGGATCAATGCTTCCCAAACGTTCATAAATCTGCTGCAAAATACATAGTGTTATCCTCAGAGAGAGTGGCTCAAGGGACTAAATGATTTTAACTAGAATCACACATAAAATAAATAGCACAAACTAGAGTGCCTGGTTTTCTACCGTAGCCACTGAACAACAGATTTTGTAGAACAGCAACTGGAAGAACATTTTTCTAGTTATACACAGACAAGGTTAAGCTCACCAGTGAAGCAGTAAGCTTTATTTTTGCCAAATCTTAAAAAAGAGGAATGTAAACAGCCAAGTGTTTAAAATACCAGATGTCTTGGTAATAGAGATAGATGTTCTTGCTAATGCCTAGTGTACATATCTCTCGTATGCAGCAAAATGCCTCAATTAACTGTGAAAAAGGTTTACGCTGGGTATGCACAATGTGTGCCCTCTGGGAACATAAGTAGGAACTTTATAAAGATCAATCAAAATAACATGTAATGAAAAGGATTTTGTGTAATAAAAGAATTGCTATGATGAATCATATAAATGATTTAGGTAATCTATAATCAGCTCTTAAAATTGGTTGGGGGAAAAACACATCATGTGAAGGTGCAAAAATCACAGCAAAATAGAGAATAACATTCCCCACAGCAGAAGCTTCTCCCAGTGACCAAGCTATTTGGAACATATTTACACTTTCAAAGAGGAGGATTTGTCTCCTTACTTTGTTTTAAAACAAATGCAGCATGACATCTTCTCATTACCCACACCTTTAAGAAAACTCCAGTGGTATCTATGAGGGTATAAAACCCTAAATATTAAATTTTTGTCATTTTGATTGAATATTCCTTTGCTTTTGTGTTACGATAAAGAATAAACAGGAGAATCTGATTGATTCTTCTTGCACAGTTCATTATTTCAAATATCTCTAGAACACCTCTGTTTATGGATCTTCTGATACTTTGCAGTCCTGAACAGTCTTCTCACACGGCTATTGTCCATAAATCTATTTTCATTGCAGATCTCTGAAGCCCTTCCACTTCTGTTGTATTTTAGAAATAGCATAATGAGATCATTCACAGTATTGCAGGTGGCTACAACATCAAAAGTATGAAATTACTATTCCATACATATTTATCCAATATGATTTCTCTTGTGCGTGCATAAAGTTAGGGGGTTTTATTGCTGTTTTGATTTTAAGCTAAACAAACCAAAATGAAAACTAGGCCTTTCTCATGAGTGATTTTAACTTACCTAGTCCCAAGCAATGACATTAACTGCTTAAATTGCAGCTTTTTATCACCTTGCCTTGGTCAACAGTCATTCATCTGCCCTGTTCACTGCAGGTGATTAAGTCCCTTTGGTGTTTCTCAGATTTCTCTGGATCTGACTATCCCTAAGTAATTTGTGCCATCTGCAAATAGTGTGGGGAGAAAACCATTGATTGATAATTGCTGACTACAATTTAAAAAAAAATTATGCTATAGGTAAATTAGCAAATCTGATATTTAAGTAATGATGGTTTAGGGCCCTCATCTAAAGTATGAGCAATCTCCAGTTAAACTAACAGCCATTTGGTGACAACGAGCTCAGGTGCCTTCCCATTTGCACCACTACAATTCCACCCTGACCCCTCTGCCTGCAAATTAATTTGGCTTCATATCACACTTGTGTTTCCCAGCAGTTATTCACCAGCTAAGAGTGTTTTTGAAAGTCCTGGCTAATTACCAGTTATTATTTTTCACACTAGAGATATATTCTGTATAATGATAGGTGAACCACAAACGTCTCATTAGTCGGTTTGGATAATACAGAAATTTGGATGCTTTTCTATTAGTGCTGCACAGGGAGCTGGGAATAAGGAGCTCAGTTCCTCAGTCTGCCACTTCATCTCTGTGTGAGTGCAGGGAAGTAACTGGCAGATGAACCCTTGTCCTGGCATAATATAAATTGTTCTGCTATAACAAACCCAGCTGTAATWCCAACAAAAATTGCCCCCTTAGTTCAATTCTTCCGATTCATGTGAAGGAGCTACTATCTTTGTTCTATCAACATCTCCCAGCTTGCTGGCAATGGTATGACGATGATCTAAGGACCCGTGGACAATTTATGTAGAGAAGCAGGAGAACCCCACACATTTTTCCCCTTAAGAGGACTGTCTTGAGCTAGTGATTCCCAGCCTCCTGTGAGCCTATTAGCACAATTCACATTGCCAACTTTGAAAAATGCAGGAATATCTTTGAAATATTGCAGAAATCAAATACATCATTACTGACTTTTTCTAGGCCAGTTGGAGGTACAGACAAGCACATCCTACCTTGAAGTTACCACAAACTGCTGAATGGAGGACTTGGCTTTACTCTGAACCTCATGATGGCAAAAGCTGATGAGCGTTAATGATGCACACACAGGTCAAAGTTAAAGCAAGCCTCTTATCAAGCTACAAATCGTTAGAAGACCAGCAACTAATGAAGAAACCATGTAACCTGGAAGGACTAACTTGAACCACAGTTTACATGCACACTGTCTGAAATTGGGTAGTACACAACTGAGGCAATATATAATTAATGAAAAGGTAATAAGAACCTATCCCAACTATTAAATATCATTGACAGGAATTCAGACAGGCTCTATTGCACTTTTTCCTTCTATTTAACTGGTTTTCACCTATTTCTCTAGATTTTTATTTGTAAGCCAACATAGTTGCATGAACCACAGCAGCAAAACCAAAACCAGCAGCCTCCTCTAAGATCACAGATCACTATCAGACTTGCAGAAGTGCAACGGCTGCTCTCAGGACTGACCCAAGGAAGTTCTCCAGCACTGAACTTGCTCTCTTTTCAGTGCTGTTGTTTAGGCTGGGTGAACTGCTAGCAACTGTTTAATAACCTCAGCTGCGCTAGGAGGGGAGATAGGGAAAGGCTGCAGGACTTCTCATTGTCCTACTTTTTAAGCAGACAACGAAAGTTGAGGAGGACACACGCTGTGAGGAAAAGAAGAGTAGGGGAGAGGAAGTGAAAAGTTAAAAGAAGAAACAGCACAAGAGGGTATTTCAAGACTGAAACAAGGGGATGCAATGTGAAGAACAGATCTGGGAGGGACTGGGATGGGGCTATGTACAACCTGAAACTGTGCACAAAAATATAAAACCTGATGTTTCAGTTATACTGGAGGTTCATTCCACACACAGGGGAAATGGCACTGTACCAGTCCATGCAGCCAGTCTGTGCTGAGCCCCACATGCAGCCRAGCGTTTCCCCTGGAACCTGTACTCAGAGGTGAGCACTCTTCTCATCAGCAAACATGTGTAACTGATGGCAGTAAAGAGCAGCCAAAAGAAGGTGTTAAAAACCACTATTGCCAGAATACAGATGTGCTTTGCAGTGGCAGTTTCTTGCTTACTGGATTTCTGCCACAAGCAAGAGAAGATGTGACCCCTCGCTTGTGGCACTGGCAGTAACTGCTTCCAGAACCTGAACAGTAAAGAGGCATAAAGCTAAAAGCCTCTGCTGTCAAGTTGGGCTGCAGTGATCTTCTCATCGTAGGTGGATTTTTCCCCCATATTATATATTTCCCATGGGCATCAGCTTGTCATAGCTTCATTCCCAGTTTTAATAAAAGTGATGATTAACAATGCAGAACCTCTGCTCTCAGGCTTTTTTTCTAATGGGCTTTGTTCTTCCAGATTCATATTGAATTAGGTATATGAGAATGACAATGAACAGGTAGGTTCCCCCCCCAAAGACTTAGAAGATCATAAGTTTACATCACAGAAAACTGATGCAGGACGAATCACAGGTTAAAAACAAAATTAAACTTGCTTAACATCAATCATACCCAGTTATTTGACATAACTGCATTTATTATTTATGGTTTCTACAGTGACAAGTATCTTACCTTTCCAATGCATGTCAACTTGCTGATAACTGTTAAGATGCTCCTTCTGACCAGATCTTTTGCATATTCCAACCTTATTGGTAAAGGAAAAACCCCTGAGGGATAAAACCAGTAAAACCATCCAGCACCACATATGCTTTACTACTTTCACCCTCCTCTCCCTGATGGATCATCTCTTGACATCAGTCATAGCAAGAGAATAGGGAGCTGGTTATCCGGGGTTTTCACTGAAATTATGTGAATATACTGGTGTCTCCAGGCACTTCATAATTTTACAGACACGTTAGTTGGAAGGAATACTAGATATCATCTACTCCAACCTGCTGCCCAGAGTAAGAGCTGCCTCACTGCCAGCACAGCACTTGCCAGATTAGTCATGACTTTAAGACCTCCAAGGTTAGCAAGCCCACCACCTCCAAGAGAGCGGCTCACGCCAGTGCTGCATCACTCTCCTAGGGAAGAGGTTTCTCCTAATGTTCAATTTAAATGTCTAAAGCTGCCACTTGCAGCCACTGCCTCTTCTGTTACAAAAATATATATCTTTCATCAGTGCATGCATAGGGTCACCTGTAAGCCACAAGCCTTCCTCCAAGCTGTCCAGCTTTTGCCCATGGGAAAAAAACCACACAGGCTGCTCTTTGCAAGGCAGTATTTAAAGCCAATGCTTTTGAGTGTGTTCTTTAGGGAAAGCCCTTGAGCATGGACCAAGTCATTTTGCTGCAGTCTGTTCTGCTCCATTGCTGCCATCCAAAACCTTTTAATTATCCCAAGGAGGGCTAGACTACAGGCCRACAGCACAGGCTCTTCCCCATCTCATCAAAGCACTTTCAACYAAGATGCTGAGAGTTTAGTTTCCTAAATCAGTGGGCCAGTCATGAAGTTATCTATTATTTCAAAGTTCCAACTGTAAAGTGCATAGAAGGGAGCATTTTCTGAGGCGGAAACATCAAGGCTATCTTCCAACGCGGTCTAATCAGCAAGCAAGGAAAGTGCTGGTTTGGATCACAGCTCTGAAGATTGTATGTCTGACTGCAGAATAGGATTAGAAATAGCAGGAACTGTAAAATACATTTTGGCAACGTTTCACACATTGCCTGGCTACTCAAGACTTCATAAGTGACTCAGTCCATAAGAACACAGAGTGACAGGGGGGTGGCTTTGCACCTTTAAGATCAGTGGGATTTTGCACTAGTCTTGAGGGCAACAGAATCCAAGTAATCATGAAAAGACAGTAAAGAAATTTAACTTTTGGAACTCTGAGAGGTTTGTAGGAACAGTCGCAAATTTGGAGAYGGAAGAAGAATGCCAGGAAGCCTGGCCTTCACAAGCAGTTTGCATTCCTCTTGAAAAGCCATGGAACTACATTGAGTGCCATAAGATACATCTCTGTTGGTGACACCTGTGCCAGGCAGATGATTAGCAACTCATTTCTTTGTCTCATTAAAGGTCCATATAGTTATTTAAGGAGCATACTAAGGACTATAATTTTACATTTCCCATCATTCCACTACGGTAACACATATAATTTAGTCAGCCATACAGTCATCCCAGCTCCAGTGGTCTCCAATCAAGACATCAGCTTCTCCCCCCCTTATTTACCTGTTTCCCTTTATTTTTAAGTACTGAACTGAAGAATCAGTCTGGTGCATTTTTTTCCTCATGCTCTAGTGGAATATTAARCTATGCTCTTGTTTTTGCCCAGTAAAGATCATCTCACACATTTTTCTTAGTTACAACATATGTATTGCAGGCTTGGGCACTGAACAACACTCTCCACTTGAAGAATACTGTTCCACTGCCTGTTATATTAAACCATATTGTCTCACCACTTTTTATGCTGTTCTGGATTTCTTACTTTTAAGTGGCCTCAAGCAATGAATACATGCACACGGTTTTCTAAATAAGCCTATATTTCTTTCACTTACTGATCTGTGGTATGAGGAAATACCTTTAAATATTTTTGTTGACTCTCTACTGCCATCTCATCTTCATTGTACCATCTATGCATTACTTGCACTTAAGTTTTTTTTTATCATCTGTAATTTGTATTCCTGTTCTCCCCTCAGCYTGAAAGATTTAATTAGTTATTTGCGTAATTATTCTGCAAAAGATAGTGCCACAAAAATAAGGTTACTACTAGGAGATCAGAGTAATAAATTCATGAAGGAACTATGAAACTGTACAAAACTAACCATATTTTAGATACCTCACAGTAAATTATGAAATAATACAAAACTAACTATTTTAGATACATCATAGTCTCAAATCACATCATCCTGAGAACGTTTGGAAACCTGGGCCAAGCAGCAAAGCTCTCAGCAATTAATGCTTTGCAATGAAACAGAAACCAAGAACAAAAAGGTCAATTTATAAAGCCAATGTCTGAAGTTAAACTCTCTAAAGAAGTAATATCAAGTTTGTGAAGTATAACACAGACAAACAAAAACTAAAAAAGCAATTTATGCTGTAGTTCTAAATACACAGAAAGTAGGAGAACTTTTGGAGGGCTCTCTGAAAAGGGGGATGGTTTTGCTTCTGCCAGCACAGCTCCAACTATTAGATGCATGACAGCAGTTTCATGTAACTTGCACTCAAGTACAGGAGTCAGCTCTCCAGAATTTACCAGACTGCCTCTGATTTATGAATTATAGTTTAACTGCTCCTCTAGTGGCACCACTATTTAAATTCTGCTTCTGGGCACAGCACAGATAGGCTGACATTCATGGAAATATGAAGGTCTGACCAACAAAGCACTTGAAGAGCTGCAATACAGGTGCACATGACAGAAACTATACTTAGGATGTTAAAGCTAAGCAGTAGCCCGAGAGAATCAACCTCCTTCAAGCCCGTTCCCTTATGTGTCTAAAAATACCCCATTACCAAGCAAGCTGGACATTGGTGATGGAGCCAGCATCCTACTTACTTCCACATTGCTGCTACCAGTCATACAGCAGAGAAGAACAAAAGGAAAACAATATGGCAACAGCATATACTGTCTGTACAGGGGAACTGAAAGGATGACAAGGGAAAAAAGTCAACCTCAGAGACAACCCCTTCAAGAAAATCAGGAGATCAGGAAGAAAAGTAAAATGCTGAAAGTACCTCAAAAGATATGAGATGCATGGAAAAAAGCATTAAGGAAAATGAAGGTGCCAGGGGTTTTCTGCAAGCAGATTTACATTCAGAATTCAAGCTGAAATTCAAGGGCAAAAAGCAAACTGAAGTACATTTATGACTATAATGTCACAGCCGGGAAAAGGCAGCACAGGTAAAAGAATTATTTGTACACAGTGCATCCCAGGTCTGTAAATATTCATATTTGGTGCGCACTATGTATCATACACACCTCAGCAGTTAGAATACTCCCCCAATAACCCACAATCCTCTTGAATAACTATATGTATTATAGTTGCATTTCCATGGTTGAAGCTGATATCGGAAGTACAGCTGAGGGGAAAAAAGGTGACTTTCTTCGAAGTCCTCAACATGCACAACTCAAAGCCTAACTTTTTTCCCAAGAAAGCATAAGACACTTCAGAGCCAGCTCTTGGTAAAAGAAACATTCATCTGCGTGAAAGAGTTTATTGGATCTTATCACAGAGGCACTTATGCTCTGAAGCTAGAGCTGCGCATCTCTTGGCTAATCCCAGTGTCAAAAGGGACAAAACGAGGCTCCAGTAAAGAGGGACAGAGTTCAGTGCATTTTAGAAGTGCTGGACCTTGGGACTGGAGGGTTTTTTCCAATGTCTGCAGAAGAATGGCAATTACATAGACTCCTACCACAGAGCTCTCCAGAGACAGCTACTATACTGCAGGACAATACTAACGTTGGTGCTGTGAGCCAAACAGTTTACCCTGTGTGTGTCTATACACATACAAAAACTCATAATATGGTCATTTACATATATAATTTGTACCATGCCATTTCTTAACAAAAATCAAATATGCAGCATGCAAGGTATGAAGATGAAAGGCCAAATCCCGTAGTGAATTGTGCAGGTCCAGTTCCAGTGTCAATCTAAATTTTGGTCGGTTCAAGCACAGGAAGATCATTGCTCTTCAGAACATTATAACTGGCTACCTAAAGAGCTTTTTCAGGAAAAGTTGTTTAAATATGTCCATATCAATTAACTACATATTTTCATGATGGTCCGTAGTATTCACTGGAGATTTTAATAAACCTCTGTTTCTACTTAAAAATTACTGTCAATTTGCTGATTGGAACACATTCTAATTAAAGGAAAAGAGTATGATAGAGGACACTACTTTCCCCTCCCTCCCCACAATTTAATTAAACTGCAGCTTATTAATTGGAAGGTACATTCTCCTGAAAAAAAGTGCAATGCTTAATTGCCATTATTAAACTAAATATCAGTTTGGATACGTCAGTGGATGCTTYGCTGCTGCTCAAATATATCATAGCTCAGGCCTAGAGGGTAATACATTTAGATGAAATGACAGGGTATTTCAGTTGTCAGTACTTACTCTGTTCAGAGCTCGTTCAGGCAAAGAACAAACCCAAAATCTAGCAATGATGCCAAATTATGTCCAGAGGTAATGGAGATGATAGTTTAGTTAATCTAAAACACAAAACACTCTTCAGTACATTGAAAAAAATCCTTCGCTGGAGCTTTCTCTATCCTTAAGCATTTTACATTCACAGTGAGTAGCTAATTATGATTAACTCTTTTGTTAACCATCAGGAAACCATGCACTACAATAAACTTGTTTTCATATAAGATTTATCCTTCAGTTACAGTTTGAAAATTTTGAACAAAAGTATTGATATGAATTCTAGATATATCTCTGCCATTTCCAGAGAGAAAAAAAGATGGCACAACATCCAAGCACTTAACTCTTTACTCGGTAAGGAAGTACTGAGCAGTATTGCATTTCCAGCTGGCCTTGAAAATTGAAGGATTCTTCTCTGCCGAAAAAGACAGACATGCAGGAAAAACATTCGGGAAATGAAGGCAGGCAGAAGTTCTTCCAATTCCAGAAATCATTCTGCCAGCTTAGGCTTCTTGGAGAGAACTATAGCACTTTGGTGATGTAAATTTAACCATTTAAGCAACTACATGAAGGTTTAGTTTGCTTGAGGGAAGCTAGTTGATCCATGCTGAGAAAACACCCTATTTTCTGCCCTCCTTCCCACTGTTTTGTGTAATATTCGGTTATCAGAAAGGCAGCCTTTACAGACTGGCTACCGCCTACAATTGAATTGGAACAGAGGCTCAGTTGGCGTGATTAGCATCTTTCTGCATAGTTTCACCATTTGAGCTGTATGGGCTACTTACAAGAAGGATTGTTTTTAGATTAAAACCAAATATATGCATGTGTACCGTAACGCATCATGGAAAAACCCATACATCATGATCACTTTTCCTGGGAAAAAAAATACATAAATCTATTCATGAATATGTGAAGCTTTGTGAGCCTGAACACTGTTCGCAAGACTCTCAAATCGTCCAGTTTCACAGAGTACACTAATCCCGATTCATTTGCTAGCTCCAATATCATCTAAACAGGAAAGTGGAAAAACACTTGATTTCACACGTAAACACATAGGCAAATTGGCATGGATTCTGCTAAATAATTGATCTGAACAGGAAGGAATTTTCTAGTGTCTAGTTTGTTGCCCAAATTACAAAGCTAGAATCTTTTGTGCTAACATGCACAAAAATTCAATTCCTGTGTATTTCTCCTGAATACCCCATAGGTAGTCTGTAGCTGTTAGAATATAAGCACCAGCAAGCATTAATACTTAGGTTTCTTCAGACCTGGGTATAAACTATTTTCCAGTGGGATCTCTCTCTCTCTCTCTTCCTGAACAACAGAAGAGTGCCTGGAGAGTCAGTTAAGAGAGAAATAGCATCTTCTCAAATAACATAATCTCAAATCTACTAAAAATTTCATTGTTATAACTCTAGAAAGAAAAGGTGAAGTTAGCATATTTATTCAATACATTCAGCTCAGTTTATACAGTAATTGTGCTCAGAGGGGGCATTAGACAGCGCATAGACTTGGAAATGCCATACACCAGCCTTAAAGTTTAAGTGTCAGCTGAGGATTCTGGTTATCACTTGTTTATGGTGATGTTAACKGCACAGACACTCAATTGACTTTAATAGCACAATGTCATTTCAGGCTTTGCTTTGGTCTCTGCTACAACTCCAAAGCACAGAGACAGGGGAATTAACCGTGCCACAAAAGCTGAACCAACAAATCTTAAACAGGGGCTTTACTTGAAAGGAAAGCTGTGCCATACACAGGTGAAGGACTGCACCTTGCATCGTGATGAATTGTCAAAGCTGAGCTTGAGCCTTCACAGGAGCAATTTCTTCACTACCTCTCTCCCTCGGTGGGCTGAAAGGAAAGGATGCAGACTCCCCCGCTCATAGCCAGGCAGCAGTGGAGCAGGATAAACTCTTCATACTTTGTATCATAGACATACACAAATGACTCACAAGGGCATCAGAGGCCCTGCTGCAACTTGGTGGGGGCTGGCTGCAGAGCACCAGAACTGGCAGTATGACCTGGATGGGAGGTACGTGAAGTCTTTTTCTGCATACCTGTATTCTGCCTGACTGTCCATAAAACCCTTATATTAAGAGTTTGGCTTTGGGGGTAGTGCTCTATTTCCGTCCCCTCTATTTTTCTTGGGCACACCTACGTCAACACTACTTTGATACTGGAACTGACATTTCCTCCTTGATGTTCAGTCTTGCTTGGCTGAAACATTGTTCTGTGTCACTGCCATTACGGTACTCCTCAGTTACTCCTGGGTTATCACTCACATACTGCTTCAGCCCATTAGCAGCATTTAACTTACAGGTGGTCAGTGTCAGCCCTTGCTTGCTCCTAGCAGGCTCCCTAACAGGGAACCACAAAAAAAAAAAAAGGAGAAAAAGTGGATGTTAGCCTGAAACTTTGGAAACCTGGTTGCTCTGCTGGGGAGAAGTTATGGCCGAGTGACAGAGACCAAGATGCTCCAGTGTGTTTAGGGCCCCAGAAAGGAGGTGCACGTCCACCCTGAGCTCTGTGCTTCGCTCCCCCTTTTGCAAGCGGGCTAATGGCACTGCCTCAGGGAGCTCTTACGAGAATAAGTGTGCTAAGTGCTGTGAAACACTAGGAAGTTACAGTATGGGGGCATTTAGAGAGTCTTGAAGCAGGGCTAATAAGGTGATACCTGGGTAGAGGAGAGGTCAACGTGAAACATACAATACAACAAATTGAAGCCATGAAACATTCATTGGTATCAACATACGCCTTAGCCCAAGAAAATAACTATATGTCACAAAATCTTAATAACCTCTTTATATGAATTTCAGCATCTCAGAGCTTGGCAAATCACTGCTGATTTCCTCAGAAGCAGCCAAGGACACTTGTCTTCCAGGAAGTCATTTGGGGTAAGACTAGGTCCCTTCCCCAGGTCTCCTTGGCATAATTTTGAAGAAGGTTTCTTGAAAAATAGTTCTGCCCTGCTCTACCAGGAGGTAGGAARTAAATATAGTTCCAGCTCACTCCATTTCAGAGACTGCCCAAACCGGTGTCCCCTTTATGTAATGGTGCTCAGTAAGACATCAGCTGCTGAGCATGTTGTGATACGGGTTTGCTGTGACTTTAGGGGAGGCATAGACCAACATTTCCATTTTAATAAAGAAATCAGTTACAAAAGATGCCATCAGGGGAAGGTAGTTCCAGTAATGGGGAATTAACAAGTTCCTGTAATTAGCCAATTAATTATCTTGAATCTAATTCATTAAGAAGTTGCATGTTCTCATTTCATTCATTTCTCCTCCYGGCCTCCGCTTTCCAGCTAATTCTAATTGCAGAAAAAGGTGGGAAAGGTAAGACCCAGCAAGAGGTATCTAGTTCAACTGCTACACAGTCCCCAAGAACACTCCGAAGCCGACCCACATTGCAAAGTCATCCCCGCTCCAACGAAAGCTGGAGGGACTCAGCAAATGGCAGGTTTGCCCAGGGCCAGCTGCCATTACACAAAATATGGATAATTTTAAGTAGTAGTCTGAACATGATATTGAACTATTGATGAACTGGCCCAGACAAAGGCAACACCTGGCAGCACAAACCTCTGTGCAGGGTAACCCTTGTGTATCAAAACATTCAGAATGCACTATCTCGAGGTGTTTTAAAAAGCTTCTCCAAGACCCTGCTCTGCCAACACAGCACATGCTCAATACTTAGCAAAAATCAGCAAAGACAAAGGGACAGGTACAGGAAGCCTTAAGTCACACCTTTCTATCTGCCTGTAACTGCATCCAAGCTCAAATATTAAAGCCTGATGTTTTCAAAGAGCYTAAGGAGAGCTGCACTTCAGCTCTGCCTGAAAACCACTGATGGAGAGGGAATGCTGAATTCCCTTTCACAGCAAATTTTTTCTAAGTGATCAGCTCAGCTCTCTGCCTCCTTTCTTTCTCAGCATTAAAGAGAAGGAAAACCACAAAATGCTGGTTTTGCTTTCATTTCTGCTTATAAATCAAGCCACAAAATCTGTCTTAGCCTCTATCTGTTAACTAGGAAAACATTCACTGGCTGTATTCTGAACAGGCACTGCAATTCRGTCTTCTTTAGTATAGGATTATTTCTTGAGAAGCAAAACTGACACAAAGGTCTCCGTTTCCCAGCTACAACGAAATGGAAATAAGTCCTGAGAACCTCCCTTTTGGAGTAAGTCTGCAGATATTTTTTCCAATTCTAGATGATATGGTTTGCAGACAATGTTGCTTAAATGGGCTTTAATTTATACAGTGCATAAAAATTTAGCGAATGGCTAAGAAATGGGAAAAGATGTCCACACAACCTATGAAATAAACAAATAGCTGCAAAAGAAAAAAAAATGGGCAAATTCTTTAGGTAGAAATTCATCTTACGTAAATACCAACCAGTAGGTAATTACCGCTACTATTATAGAGCTTTCACCTATAGTTTTGGAATATTTTACAAAGAAAACCCTAATAAGGAAATTGAGAGAAAACAAGAGAACATTTCCCAGAGCCCTGAAGGGAAGCCAGGGCCAGAGGTCAGGYTTCCTGAGTTTTGAAGCAGCTTAGCTTGGTACACTGCCTTCTTCCTGCTGTCTTACCTGAACCCCTTGATTCAAATTATTCGGGCTCAGGTTTATACACAACTTTGCCTCCATTTTGTTCACTCTTAATTTTAATGCTGTTTTCAATTACTTGTTCGCTAAAGTCTATCTTTCTTTTGTTCCTAAATCCATTCAAAAATCACTGATTTGAAATCTTCACTATTCCTTGGCTGCTGTTGAACAGTCTTATCTTTTAGAAAGCTTCAAAACGGAAGAGAGAAGAATATGCGGGGGGGGGGGAGACGGAGACAAAAGACAGGAGGAAATAGTGAAAACTGAATGATAAATCAAGACTAAAAAGGAAAGAAGAGAAACATCAGATAAAAGCCAGTTTATCCATGCCGTGTGTGCCAGCCAAACTTACGTCGATTATTCTTCTAATCCTAAATAGAGATGCCTGCCTTTGTTACGAGAAACGTGTCAATTTACTGAACCAACCTTGAGGCAAAATGCATTTCAAAGTCAGAGAAAAAAGTTAAAAATAAGGAGATAGCCTACCATAGCCTCAATAAAACCAGCTCAAAAAAACCAGGATGGATCTAAAGCATTTATCTACACCGAAATACTTCTGGAGGTAGGAGGAGCCCAGCCTAATGTCAGGTACTCCTTGTTTAAACCTGCAGTTACCAAACGAGCAATTCTGTTACCCCTGCAGATGATACTGGGCATAGACAAAGACAAAGCAGAGGCTAGCAGCAGGTTCTCCCAGTAGGATTTCATTTCAAGGAGTAATTTCATAAACCCATTTGAAATTCTGCTGAACAAAGTTGGCTCTTGGACTCAAAACTGGGCAAGACACAGGCAGACTGCAGCTCATTAAAACTTACAGGGCAGTTCTTGAGGTCCTTTGCTTTTACTCCAGCAAAAACCCATGAAGCCATTCTCACTTTGCAGAGAGAAAAAACATGACAATCATGGGGAAAACAAAACAAAATAGAAAACCCACAGAAGCACTAAGGCCATAGGCTGTTGAAAGGGAAATAAAACATTGAAGGAGAAAGCAGTATTATACTTGTATCTCACGGCTGAGCGCTTTGTTTGTTGAGCTAATGCAAACCCCACAAATTCTTCTCTGAACAATAAAAGGTTTAACTTCATTGGGAAGCTACTCATTTGAGTGAAAAAAGTAAATAGAATTTGAAAATTCTATTTTCTCTTCAAAAGACTCTTTTGGAGTGAACTCTGGTATAATACAGGAAAAGCACGATACGTGGATTAGCAATAATGATTCCTTTAGCAATAACGACAAGCAAATAACTGCATTTGTGCTGAGAACTGTACCAACACACACCACCCAGAGAGCAGAGACCAAGCTCACTTCATTTCAGAGGAAGACTGAGGCAGCGAACAGACACATCAGCAGAATAAAGGGGTTGTCTTAAAAGACAAGCTTTTGTGCAAACTACCGGATATTATGTCTCCATTGGTTGTTTTCTTTTCTTCCCTTGGAAGCGGCAGCAAGGGCAGTCAGAGGGTGAAACCAATAGACAGACAGCAATAACTGTGCAGGGTGGGAAGCAAGCCGAGGGCCCCTTGAGACAGCACAAGGTGCAGGCATGAGCACAGGCTGAAGTGGATGTTACCTCCTGTCTCAACCATCCCCAGTCAATTTTCTAACCGTTAAGGTATTGTTTAGGAGAGCTGTCATACTTTGTATCAAATGTATGAAACCAGTCATGCCTGTGGGGTTTAAAATGGCAGATTTGAATTGGAGGAAATTTGGCAAAAAAACCCAAATGTACTTGTTAGGCACAACAACAAGGTTTCTATTGTCTGCTTTTTATTAAATAAGAATATTAGAGAGAGGGAGAGAATGCACACATCAGGAGGAATTTAAAGTTACTTATAAAGATAATCCAATTGGGTATTCTCAGCACTGTTACAAAAAAGTCTAAAAACTGGTCACTTTGTTTATATTGATTTGGAATTTCCTGTCTCCCAAACTATCCGTACACATTGAGATGGAAAAGTTATTTCTCCTCTGACATTGATTACATCCATTCAATGCAAAAGTTCAATAACATATTAGGAAAGAGTAAGTCACCTTTGCGACAGAAGAACAGAATTCTCTTGCCTTCATTCCTGAACCTGCATGTATTTTGGGGTACCTCCAATAAAGAAGTAGATTTAAACAGATTAAGTTATTTCCTTAAAATGAGTCAGACCTACTCTCCCAGGCCAGGCCCCCCCCAGCAGTCTGGATTTTAAGTGAAATCTATTCCACAGTCCAGTCATTTTCAGCACTGAATTTAAACCAGAGCTTCAGAAGCATGCTGTAAAATTATATACATACCTGTAAGTTGTTTATTTTAAGCCACAATAAATACTGCTTAAGCCATAGGAATTTTAAGCCTTTTACATTAAGCTGGACCCTTGCCTAACACCAGCTAATGCACTCTTTGTAGATACACAAAGATATTTTAAGTCCCTTTCCAATAACATTTTTTGCTGGTATCATAATAGAGACCTTGAAAAGCCACACATAGAGACCTATCCAGCCATACATAAGACAGCTGGATATTATGCCATTAGGATTTACTCAGTAATGCATAAGACAGAAAATTTTTATGCATCTTGGTTCTCAGAATTATGCTGGATCACTTTTCTAAGGTCATTTGTAATCACAGTCTGCAATGACAGCAGTGTTTCTCCTTCCAGGTCTTATCACAAGTCATTCCTCTCATGTTTTCTTATACTATCCTAGGAAAAAAAAAAAAAGAATTGGCCTGTTGTAAGAAGAGTTTCTTTCACCAGTACATCCTATGCTAAATTCTCAGGCAATGATATTTTACTTCAGCAGCTTTACACCAACCCATAAAACTGGGAAATTCATTCTGGACTCTGAGTTATAATCAAGAACATAAAAAGGCAGGTTACAAAAATAGACAAGGGTGCTAACATTGCTGAAGTAATGAGCTCCGAGGAAGTAATTTGAAATACATAATTTCTCACTGCTCAGGAGAAAGCAACAATTTTAAATTGACACAGAGGTAGGCAATCTGTAACAATAAGGAGGCATTTACATTTGGTGGTCTATCCAGAAAACCATTCAAGGGCAGGCACTTTATAAGAATTTTTCATGAATTATGTCCAGCATCAGTACAAATGGACAATTAATTAACATGTATTTGGAAAGCAATACTTTTCCTTTTGCACAGAGAATTTTTAAAGTTCTATGTAGAGAGAGAACAAAATAGCCGTAGCTGAAAAGCTCAGCATAGCAGATTTAATAACCCTCACTCAGATACATTATAAAGCTATTAAGTGTCTGCCATTCAGGTAATTATTGGAGGTTTGCCATATCTTTTACTGTCTCCAGGCCAAGACGTGAGGAAAAGGAGAGGAAAAAAAAACCAGGAGGGGAACTTAATGGATCCAGCAAAGAAGCTTTTCTCAGTAATTATGCCTGATTGGAAAATTGTCTGCTTCAAAGAACAGAAACCTGAAGCTTTATTAGTAATGAGAGAGCTCAAGTTTCTAATTAACTGAAAACAAAAGTACCACACATTTCACATCGTACGTTCTTGTCACACGTAAGCCCCCGTTTTCAAATTACTCTCTGAAGGACTAATTTGCACATGACATGATGGAGAGAGGGATGGGGAATCTTAAAAATAAAATAAATCCAGTGCTTCAGGAAATACACAGTTTGGCTTGTCTAGAAATCAGGCTGTTTCACTGACCAGCTAACTACCCTAAACCTGCCCAAATTCAAGTGCAGATGTAATTACCTTTTATGCATACCTTCATGTGAGAGGAAGTAAACCCGGAAAAGGGTTTACTGTGAAGCAAACCAGGAAAACTATTTGAATTATATGTTCTTCTACATGAGTAATAAGCTGGAGATGCACAAAGCTGGGGAAGAAGCCTGCACAGCAGAGGGCTAACTCCTGTGCAGGTTATTTCTACCTGCACATTAACACCCATTCCCCTCATGCCTCTGGAAGAGCATAAGCATCACCTTCTTGAAGGAGCAATTCTGTTCTTAGTTTCCCACTCTGTGCACTGGGAATAAACATTGGGAGTTTCCAGTTGAAGCCAGAAGGCCTACAAGCGAGAGACCTACTGCAAACACCCACCATATAAGAGCCTCTGCCCACAGAAGCCCAATCCAGCACAAAAACTTACCCCTACCCTTGATTTCTGTGCGCCAAGAGCTGTTCTTCACTTTCACTGAGGCTGGCGAGGCAGAGCTAAAGGATGGGACCCGCAGGTCTCCACAGAACCAAAGTATCTGGAGGAAGTATCTGGAGGACACCTGAACTCAGTGGAGACTGGACATTACTTATTTCCAAGTATCTGGTTATGAAATTCTGTACTTGGTGGTCAATTTGCATTTGGCAGCCTCAGTATCACCTTTAACTCAAACACTTCAGAACAGCAACGGTCCTTGCACCGATTCACATGATGTCCTAACTTGATCTAGTTCCCAGTTTTTTAATTTATATCACATTTGCAGGTTATTAGGACACTGTCTGCCTGCATTAGAAATGGCAGAAAAGACATTACTTACATTTTTCCTGCTAGATAAGACTTCACGCAGAAAGCAATCTCGCCAACAACGACTTGGGAGGAAATAGAGGTAAATGCTGCTTACTGAGCTGGGCTGCTCACTACGTCCCAARTGAGGAGTTTAGCCCATCAGCAAGAGCACAGGAGAAATGTCCCATACTGCTTTCAGTTAGTGACCTGTGCTAATGGGCCAGGTACATATTTCAGAGTCAAAAAGTTCATCCTGTTGCAGGTGAAGACATCATCTTCCTGTGGCATCTCCCTGTAGCCTGGCGTTAAAGGGCACACACACTCTCTGCTAGCGGCACTGGCACTATTTGCACACCTGTATCTAGTTAGCAAAGCTCTGTACAGCACTGGCCACACACACCCCGGTGTGCTAGATAGTTCCCATGGGTTTTCAAAAGATGTTACACCTACTCGCTGCTGATGCTGACAACAGAAACTGCTTGAAAATTGATGCCAGAGTCACTGCAGACCTGGGAGACAGACAAAATGCAAAGCAAGTGCCCCAGTTGGACATGGAGCACAGAGCTGACACCACTTCCGAAACAACATGCTACACTTCCACAGTGCAAAACAATATGAAAAAAAGTGGTGTGAAAGATGTGGCACTAAGGTCATCCAAAGCTGGAACCACAACTGGATATCGATAATGAAGGAATAAACAATGCTGTTTCAAATCCCAAAAGGGGAGATAAAGGCCTACTCCTGCCCCTTTAGAGCAGAGGAAAAAACCAACAAAAAAAAAAAATCAGGATGGGAAGACTGAACCCAAGACAGGGCATAAATGAGGGTATATGGACATACCACAGATGAAAACAAGACTGCTGGTTTCTGCAAATCCATGCAAGAGAGTGGGGTATGTCAAAGACTAACTGAACGTGACTGAATTTAGATTAGAGAATTCCGTATGCATCTGAAATTCTGGATTACATTAACAATTGAAATTGTAATTACAGTGTTGGCTGGGGAAGGAAATCATGAAGAACTGCATTTTCTAGAGCATTTGGAAGTAGCTGCTGTGTGCATAGGCTCTTGTAACATGACACTGAGAAGGAAACCTCTGCAAGACTCCAGGGCTCTGAGTGATGACTGAAGGACACCATTCTTCCACTGTCCTAAAAAAAAAATCTGACAACTCACTATTGCAAGGCTAACTGCCTGTCCTTTCAGAGATTTTTATCATCCTGCCACTGGATCACAAACAATTCTTTCTTTTTGGAAAGGAGCTGTAACATACAATTTTTCCTTCAAGCTAGGCAGTATTGTTACTTAGATACGATATTTTTTCAGCTTTTCAGATCTCATGCAAGAGCTCTGAGGGGACAGTAAACCACACATACACTTTAGCTTAAGTCTGACTTTACAAGGTTTACAGCACTAAACATAAATCTTCCATGCTGTTGAAGATGGCACTGGTAAGTCTTTTCAAAGAACCTCGCTGAAATACCTAGCAAAGTCTGGGCAAGGATATTGCCACGCTCGATCTCTTTGCTAATATTACCAGCAAGAAGATGCATCACATCCAGCTGTGGAAGCAGACAGAGAAGAGCTCCCCTGGCCAGTGACAACTGGAGTAAGACTGCCTTATTTCACAGATGGTAAATCCAACAGTTATTATCTGGTAATGACAGAGCCAACATTTAATCTATCAGCTACAAGGACAGTCAAAACCAGGATGCCTGTCTCTGCTACATGTCCAATGGAAACAATAATTACATGCAGAGAGGGCAAATCTCATTCCCCATTATATGCAGCACCAGTATAACAGAAGTTTGTAAACTTTCTTTACCCTCTGCTGGAATGATCCTGAAGTCATCCCTATACTTCTCATTTCATCAGAGTAAATCAGGAAAGCTTAATTTATTCCAAGATAAATATAACATTCACTTTAAGAGACCCAAGTTCTCTTCTGTCCTCTGTTAAATATTTGATTTTGCAATTTCATCTCCTCATTCTTCTAGTGTAAGATTGAGACATTAACTTTTTTTTTTGCTTACACAGAATCACAGAACAGTTGATGTTAGAGAGGTCGGAAGGCACTGCTCAGAGGAGGGTTAACTACAGCAGGTTGCTCAGGTTAGTTCACAGTCAGGTTCTGACTGTTTCCAAGGATGGAGACTCCACAACCTCTCAGAGCAACCTGTTCCACTGTTTGACCTAACACCTGCTAGAGTCAACAAGCAACCTTCTACTGACTTCAACATGTAATGAGTTACCTTGCACAATCCCACTCATTATTTAGGCTCATAAATACTCTAGAAAGATCTTGGATGTTTTCTGAAATCAACTGCTTTTGCACTCTACTTCATAAGACAGTTTGAGGCAGTGCTATGGGAATGGTACATAAATCATTCAGTACAAGTTGGAGTCAACTAGCTTGATGTCTGTATATTTATCAATTTTCCATGTCTCATTTGAAGACAAAAAACAATGTAAATCTCAAATATGCTCTCATAATTCCCCATTTAAAAGCAGAGAACTTGTTTTCTGTTTTATACTGAATTTACCTAGATACTTTGGCTTTAAGGACCTGTAATAATATCAAATAAAAAGACCTTCGCTTAAGACCAAATTAAGTATCATTGTAGTAATTGACTAACTGAATCAAACTTAAAAAAATAGCAGAAAGGCTACACAGTTTATGTAACCATATCATGAAAATAGTCTTTTCAGAAAATTGGAACAGTGCTGTTTCAGCTATATAAAAAAACCCTCCACCAGCTTTTCATTATCTAGAATGAAAGCCTAGGGAAGTGTTTTGGTGCTTGGAAGGCACTACTTTATTGGAAAGGACAGCAGAAATAAAAAAAAAGTCAAATTAAGTCAGTACTTAGGAGCAAACAAATTTTGACAGAGCACCAAGATTTTCTCACCCCCCTCTACATATAGATACCTAAGTCTATAAAGGCAAACACTTAGCTAAAGGTTTTTTTGCTGCTCCCCCGCCCCCGACACCCCCCACCGCCTTTTTTTTTTTTTTCCCTGAGTTGTCCTAGCTCACACTGATCAATGCATCAGTAGCATCAGAAAAAGCTACGCCTTTGTGGCTAAAATCCAGGCAGTTTGGATGGGGAAGTGAATTATGCAGGGGCAAAAGTGGCTTTGTGACCTTTTGCCTCTGTTGACAGACTCAGAAGACAAGCACGGGCTTGTGTTAGCCCCTGATTCTGGCTGATGAGACCATGAATCTAAAGCAATCTGTTTAAAGTTTCTGTTGATTCAATATATTCATTCTATTCTCTACATCTTAAGGAGGGAATAAATTCTACTATCTTTAACAGAAAGGAACTATTGTGGGACAAAAATGTTGCTTAAAATGTTCAAAACTGAAAAAGTCTCCATCACATTAACTACTGCAAGCTGGCTCCTTTCTTGTTAGGCTTGGCAAAGGTGGCAGTGCTTTAAATCCCATACTACTGCAGATATAGCATGGAAAGAAACAGTGCCCTTTCATTCCTTGGGCTTGCCATATTTTGCAAGGCAATCATGTCCACGCTTGAAGAAAGGAGTTTTCCAGACTTCCCTTCCCCAACCCCCCCCAAATGCATTATATTCCTCCCAACTCCTACTTTACAGGGAGATTTTTAGAAGAAACTTTTTACTTATCTGTTTTATCACAGCAGTGTTAATAGACCTTATAACCATTAAAACTATAGCATGGATAAAACCCAAGTGTAGGAACAAGATTTGGGGAAAGGGGGTGATGAAGGCATCCCAACAAGACTTGACAGTCTGTTTGTACAGTTCTTTATTATTCACTTGGTATCCTGTGAGTGCTAAGCAATGCACAGCATTAGTTCTTTCCCTAATTACTAACCAAATGAAAGTGGTATTTACTAGAGGGATGATGGTTTAATTAAAAAGAAAACATTTCATAACTAAGACACAGCCACAAGAAGCAATTACACAAACCTTCAGAGATCACTGAAAGTTGTGGTCAGCCCTTTTAGCAGGGACGCTCAATTCTGAGTCCTTCAGCTAATCCTATTAGTCAACATGCACTTTCTTACACAAGGCAAACTGTTTCGCTCATGGAGGACTGCTCTGTGACAAAGTAGTCAACATTAAGCTCATCTTTTCAGTCTGGATAGCTAGTTTATCCTTTTTTCTTAACACATCACATAAGCAGCTAATAAATACACAATATTTTAAAGAGTTTTTTTTTAAGAAAAGTGTTCTGCCTTAGCATGTTCAAGTTAATTATTCCATAACAGTCAGGGCTCAGAAAAGAAACATACTCACAGTAGCACGATTAAAAGTCAACATGATAATAGTGCCCTGCAAGTTGTAGTGTGTGGTGGGTTGACCCTGGCTGGATGCCAGGTGCCCACCCAGCCGCTCCATCACTGCCCTCCTCAGCTGGGCAGGGCAAGGAGAAAAATATAAAGAAAGGCTCATGGGTCCAGATAAGGACAGGGAGAGATCACTCACCAATTACTGTCATGGGCTAAACAGACTCGACTCGGGAAAATTAGTTTAACTTATTACCAATMAAATCAGAGTAGGGTAATGAGAAATAAAAACTAAATCCTAAAACACCTTCCCCCCACCCCTCCCTTCTTCTTGGGCTCAACTTCACTCCCAAATTCTCTACCTCCTCCCCCCAAGCAGCGCAGGGGGACAGGGAATGGGGGTTGCGGTCAGTTCACCACACGTGGTCTCTGCCGCTCCTTCCTCCTCGGGGGGAGGACTCCTCACACTCCTCCCCTGCTCCAGTGTGGGGTCCCTCCCACGGGAGACAGTCCTCCACGAACTTCTCCAACGCGGGTCCCGTCCTTCAGGAACAGACTGCTCCAGTGTGGGTCCCCCGTGGGGTCACAAGTCCTGCCAGCAAACCTGCTCCAGCGTGGGCTCCTCTCTCCACGGGGTCACAGGTCCTGCCAGGAGCCTGCTCCAGTGCGGACTTCCCACGGGGTCACAGCCTCCTTCGGGCACCCACCTGCTCCAGTGCGGGGTCCTCCCCAGGCTGCAGGTGGATATCTGCTCCACCATGGACCTCCACGGGCTGCGGGGGGACAGCCTGCCTCACCATGGTCTTCACCACRGGCTGCAGGGGAATCTCTGCTCCGGTGCCTGGAACACCTCCTCCCCCTCCTTCTCCACTGACCTTGCTGTCTGCAGGGTTGTTTCTCTCACATATTCTCACTCCTCTCTTCTCACTGTTGTTGTGCAGGTTTTTTTCCCCCTTCTTAACTATGTTATCCCAGAGGCACTGCCATGGTCGCTGATGGGCTTGGCCTTGGCCAGCGGCGGGTCTGTCTTGGAGCCAGCTGGCATTGGCTCTATCGGACATGGGGGAAGCTTCTAGCAGCTTCTCACAGAAGCCGCCCCTATAGCCCCCCYGCTATCAAAACCTTGCCACACAAACCCAATACATAGTGCTAATTGGATTTCTTAATTGGATTGGATTGAAAGGCTCTATTTTTGCTGAGGGAAAAAGAAATGAGAGACAAAATGAGAAAAGAAAGACTGATCCAAATATCTAGATATTAGATACAGGTTTTACTCCCAGTTTGCCTACTCACCTCACAAGCAACGTTGGACAAGTCATCTGTGTCCCCAAGCAGCTCAAACAAACTTAGATTCTGACAACCGCTTAATGATGCAAAACATTACTCTTGAACTGATCTTCACACTATACAGAAATTTTGCTAAAACCTTCACTAAATGAAAATGGACTTCAGTTTGCCACAAGAAAGCCACAAAAACCCAAATGAGCCAAGATGCAATAATGCCCAGCAGGTGTGAAGATATGAGTATAATAAAATGCAGGGTACTGCTTTAATATAATAAGTGGTAGCTACTATGGTCACAGACATTAGAATGAAACTCTGAAGATACAGTCTGAGTGATATCTCTTTTCTGACCCTTTACCTTATAAAGCCGATCTACACTTGATTTTTTTATGGATAAAGATCCGTAGGTCCAGCCTCAAGTTAGTGGAACAGGAACTTGCCGTTTCTCTCAGCAGGTCTCAGCTATCAGTAGCACATCTTGGACCTGCAGACCTGAACTTAGAGTCTCCTTCTGCAGTTCTTTATCATCTACACGATAGAGGAAAAACCTAGCAAGGACATAGCAGGACATCGGTTCATCTGTGAGGACACAGGTACTACACCATCACCAATGCATTGCTGTGAGCAACCTCCCTGGGCAATAAATTAACCTCACATTGTAAAGGCAAAAGAATGACACTTGGAAGAAGTTTTAAAAGGAACACAAGGTCTCTAATTTAATCCTTAATCTTTAGAAAGATTCTGAAATCCACAGTGAGAGAGGCTCTTAGTTCCAACTGTACAAATGCAGGCTACTGTGTGCTTCCCCCAAACGCAAAGGAAAGCTGCAGTCATCCCACACTGTAGTATTAGGAGTTAGCCTCTACTTCATGTCTTTTTGGAACTGAACTGGTATCCAACAACTGTGGGATGGAAACAGCCTAACACATCCTTGAACAAAAGGATTTGGAGATGAAAATCCTCAAAATCCTACACCCTGGTATCAGGTTGCTGAGCTATCTCTTCCCACAGAATGAAAATAAATATGTATTATCAAGCAAGCTGACTGCATAGTACAGATTTGCTGAATCAGAATACACTAGAAATGAGTAGGCTCAGTTGAACAGAAGCCATGCTTTATTTAATGCAGAATTGTATTATTGATTTTCCTGATGTCTATGATTAATTTGAATACTGAATTATTTGATGGCACTGAAGTGAGAGAGTTTAAATTATTAGGTTGTTTGGTACTTCTGGTGACAGCTGAATTGAGATTTCGGAATGTTTCCATCCATTGCTACAAACAGAATAAGCTTCGATTTGCCTTCTGATCAAGTTTGTACAAAACATACATCGAACAAAGGAACTTGCATCTTTTGAGGGAAAAGAGAAGGCATGTGAACTGCTAAGAGCTTTCATTTCTGTTTTCTCTTTCATTTATCCTCAGAGTAGGCACAACAGCATGTCTGTGCTGTCTCCATCTGCAGCCGCTACCTGCGCCAGCCCTGCTCTGCAGGGCCCATCACGAGACTTATATATCTGCTGTCTCTGAGCAATCTGATACACTATATGGGGATAAGGCTTTGGCTACCTTCATTCAGATGCAGCCCTTTCATAAAAAAATTCCATATTCACTAAATCAGTAAAGAAAATCTAGGCCAGATTTTAAGACAGCAGTCAGGTCACTGAAATCCTCTCCCCACACCCCGCTGCACAGAACATATATGGGATTTGGTCACTTTCCTTCCCCTCTTCATTCACTGAAAACTTAAAGTGTGTTTTCCTTCACAGCCCTTCTGATACTACATGGCTACATCACAGGGGTTTTTTTGTCAATTGCTGTACCAACAGGAAAATAGCAATTCACATGGACCACCCACCACATGACCATCAACTAATACTTAGCAACTGATGAGCCAGGCTCTTGTGCATGCATTCATCACAGCCCTTAGAAATGGCATTTGGTAGACAGTGATCAAGTAAATTGGTATTCCAGAGTGAAGCCTTTTCACCACATGAAGACCACAATTATGATTTGCTACTCTCATCCTGTAAAATATGTAACACACATTGATGCATGCAGAGCATTTACCAGCTCACCCACAAGCCATACTAGAAAATAATAGGTGCAGCTTTCCCTGCATCACAAGTATGCTTTGAGAGGTGCTCCACATTGCAAAAGTAAAAATGTTAAGTTAGGAATTGGTCAAGCTGGCAGTTACCCATGCAGGCAGACAACTGGGGGCTGCTGCCTCCATCACCAGTGAGGCTTCAAGGGAGCAGCTGGCGGTGAGGTACCACCGCCGTGGGTAAGGACTGACCCTATTCCCACCCCATGCCATCCCTCTAGGTGGGAGCAGCAGTAAGCCTGGCTTCCCAAGCTGGCTGGTCCCCCTCCTTCTCTCCTCCCACCTGCCCCTTGTGCCAGGGCCGCAGAAATTAAAAGCTTAGGCAGACTACCTGTTCCTTCCCAGATAAGAAAAGCAAACCCACGCACAAAATACCCATCTGTTTCCCCTTCTTCTTCCTCCCCAGAAATACATAAATCTCTTTTCAATGACATCTACCTGTTCAGCAGAATTTTGAGAGCAGCTCAACATTTTACTCCCTGACAGACATCCTAATCCCTGCCAGCTCTGTCAGCCCTGAGAAATCACCACCTTGAAAACATTTCCCACATATCTAACACACAAGTGCTTATTTACAGCACAGCACTCTTTGTATTGTCACTGCTTCATAGCCTGGACCTGTGCAGGCAGTGGGGCTGTGTGCAGTGTTAGCTCTGCGATACGGGGGGATGGCATGCTGACGCCTGCAAACCCGGATGCACGGGGAGAGCTGCATGCTTCTGCTGGGCAGTTGCTTCAGATGAGCATGGGTAGGAGTAGGTCAATGCATTATTCACATCTTGCAGGCACTGTGCACTGGACCTGCAGAAGCTTTGAACAGCAACAGCAGAAGCTGCAAGAGTCAGAAKCTGTAAACCAGCACAGCCATTTCCTAGGCAGAGAGGGTCCCACTCCACAGAGTCTGGGGAGCAGCCTGCACCCTGCCTCGTACTGTCTGTGCTGTTCCCCAAGGATGAAGTGAGGGACAGATGTGATTCCGAGTTCAAGAAGTTCATCCCAATTTTTTCCTGCCTATACCAGATCTAATGAAGGTAATCCTTTCCCTTACAGACTTTGTTCCTCTTTTTAACACCAGCACAGATAAACAGTGCTATCTTAGGCTGGTTGTCACAARTGTTTTATATCCATTAGCGAATGACAGTTTTCCAAAAAAATTAATTGAAGCAGGCTGAAATGTGGCTTTAAGATGGTCCTCACAGGTGGAGACAGATGGTGAGTGTTATGAGCACAGTAAGATTTGAGAAAAGAGAGCACAGTGATGGACATCATGGGATTACACTCTGCAAAAGATTTTTCCTTCCATAGGTTAGAATAGTGCTTCCTCCTAATGGTACCTCCATCTTTCTGGCTACTCTAGAGCTGGAATAAATCTGCGACCTGCTTGATAGATCTTTAGTTCAAGGAGGAATATAGGTCTTCAGTGCAAGGAGGCGTGAGGTGATGCTGGCATCTACCCTTGGAGCACTTGCAAGAATTTAATGAGGAAAAGCTCCAGTACGATTCTTTTGCACACACACAGATAGATGCAAAATGTAATCCACAAAATGGTTATTCTTCAAAGRATTCCTGAAAATGCATATGGACCACAGTACATTCAGAAGAGTTCTACTGCATGTTTGTGAAAGCTGAATTATTTCACTTTCTATTATAGTTAAATGGCACTAGTGCTTGTGAAAGTTATTAGACCTGACAACTTGCATTTTGTGCCCCTGATGTCAGCTGAACTTCATCAGTCTCTTTAAATGCTAAAACTGACATCTAAGATCAGGCAGCAAGTGCTTCAAGGAAACTCTTTTTGGTTATGCTTGCTTACACCATATCAGAATTTTACTCAATTTCTTGATATAAGTTATTTTACACACTTACTGGAACAAGTACTTTTCAGGAACTCATGCAAACACATATAGGCGGTAGTTGTTTACGTTGTATGCATCTTGGCTAGAAAAGCGATTCTACTGTTATATTCATCTCTGGATGTTCAGGAGAGTTTATCACATACTGAGTAACCAAGAAAGAATTTTGCTTGGAGATAACTCTGCTGCAGTGTTTGCAACGCCATTTGCAGGAAAGCTTTCCTTATTTTGCTCAGATCAACCATCTAAGAGCCAAAACCTTGTATAATTCTGAAAGGGCATTTGACCTAAAAATATTCAAGGGATATTATACCCGCAGCAAGGAAAACCCAAGAATAGCAGATTTCCCCCCACACCCACACAGTTGTGGGGAAAGGTTCAAATGTCAATTGCCATTAAAACATCTTTAAAAAACTTTCTTCAGTACAACAGTCTGAAATTCAAAAGATAAGACTTCTCTGCAGGAATAACCAGTGTGGTATATTTTAAAATGGAAGTTTGGGTATTTTTTGATGTAAATTCTCATCAAAAGCTTCATTCTCAAATACATTTCACAGTTCATTCGTGCTGAGAAGCACTTCTTATCTTCTGAACCTCCAGACTGTTGGGCTGAACAAAATGTGTACAATTTGCTTTTAACTGTTTCAGTGCATTGCACAGGGAGGAAAGCAGAATGCCAGAGGGATTTCCCTGATCCGAGCAGCAGCCATTTAAGGTGGGAAACCCAGTAAAAATCCAAGTCATTCCATCTTCACTGCTATTTTAATCTAAATTAATCAGCTCAGTTCAGTCATCATTAATTAAGACTCTCTTTTCTTTCTGGAAATGTATCTATCAGCTGTATTACCATTTCAGCTGTGGTTTAAAAAAAAAGTTAAATGACTTACTGTAAGGCAGAGATCATAAAGCATATTACAACTCTACCTGTTAGGAAACGTAAGAAGGACAAGGCCTGGATATTCTAGAGAAGAGGGACAATGAAAGATTTTAAGCAGAGACAGAAACAAAAGCAAGGACTTTCTCTTATCCTACTCAAATTCCTCAGTCTTACATAATACCTACCTAAGTTCACAAAAGCAATAGATTCTGGAGGATTAAGAAAATAAACCTTCTTTTAACACACAATTTTTTTTCTAAATATATTGTTTACTTYTGCAAGGGATGACCGTGCAACTAAGTTTATAACTCAGTTTATATTGCTTTGCTCCCCTGCCTTTATATTCCTGCTATATTTTTGTGAACAGAATAAACAAACAGACCTTCAGTATTGTTGCTCAGAGTAGTCTGCTGATTATACAAACAGACCTTCAGTATTGTTGCTCAGAGTAGTCTGCTGATTATATTATAGAGTGGCTTTTGCAGCTCTGCTTCCTATCCCTGGTAAAACCCATTTTTTTGTGAAGACGATGCATTAAGGCGAGTTTTTCCAATCAGCTGTTCTCTGCAACATCTGGATTCTTTGTTTTAATTAAACAGTTAATTAAGAAATCATTAATTTCCTTAGGAGTGAGATCATGTAGTTCCTTCCAATTTGCATGATCTTGTAAATATAATTTAATACAAACAACTCAGAGATCCATCTGGATATTCAAAGAACAAACCATGAATAATTGGTTAATGATTGTAAAGCACTTTGAAGACAAKAAGTGGCAAATACTCTCATCTAACCGTGCACATTGTTTAAACTTGCCAGGGGCTCTAATAACTAAAGCACCTTGCTGAGTGAATAAAATTGCTAGTTTCTCTATTAAAACATGTAAAATGTGACTCTAGAACAAAAACATAATGAAGCAAGCAACAAAACCAAAACATATATAAATTTTGAAAAAAAAAACGGGGGAGGGGAATAAATCCTGAGCACTTTTGCTGGAAAAAGCCACAATGATTAGCCTCTGGATTTTTTAAAAGCAGTCAGATGCTACAAGAATCTTAAATAACAAAGAGATAAAAASACATTTTTGTTGAGAATGGCATTTCATCAGGTTCCTAGATAATAATAGACACTACTAAAATACTGGTTTCTTTACAGTGTTTTAAGAGATAACTACAACAAAAGTTAGGCTTGTAAATAAGGACTGAAGAGGAGAAATCAGATTTCTTTCAGGTGAGTATTTCCTCCAGAGGCAATGCTGTCCCAGCAGTCCCCAGCTCCTGCCCCATCGGCTGCTGGGCTGGTAACCCTCTAGCCCTGTGCCGGGGTTGTTCCCATCTGAACAGCATTTGGGACACGGGCTAGCCTACACCCACTGCAGGCCCAAAGACTTAAGCTGGCCCTGGGGCAGTATCAAGGAGGAGAACACACAGGTCCATTCTGTCATGCTTCTGGGCAGGGGCTCATGAAACTAAGCCAGGACACATATTATTTCTGCAGTGCAAGTTAAAACCTCTCTCAGCTCCAAAAAATAACACCACTTCATTTAAGGCATTAAAGTCCTCTACAAAGGCAAATGAACATTTTATCTCATGCCCTGGGCCAGCAAAAGTGAATGTTCTGTCTACCAGAACTAATGAACTTMAGGCCTTTGGGGTCCACCTCAATTTTAAGTGCTTTTATTTAGCTAAACCTCTCACTTAAAAAAAAAWATATATATAYACACACATCCTTTTTAGCACACCACACGGACACTAAGATCCCACACCTCTTCTGTCTTCATCCATACAATAACCCTCTACATTGTATTATTCACCTACCATTACACAATATTTCTGCCAGTTATCTGCATACCGCCTGTTTTACACATTCTGCAAACACACAGGCACACGTTTGTGTGTGTTTATGAAGTTCCTTTAAGAATATTTATTCCCCCTTCCCTCCAACAAGACACAAGGAAATCTTCCTAACCAAGAAAATGGTTAGGAAATGATTAGAAAATGGTTTTCTTTCAGAAAAAGAAGTTAGAGACCAAATTCAATGTCCATTTACTGACTTTCAGTACTCACCTCTCTTCTGCCTCTCCAAAAACTCTAATCCTCTCCTCCCACTTCAGAGAGGAGATTTTAACAGACAACATTTATTCCTGTGGACTGTATTTTATCATGGCAGCCCATTTCCCTTATCACCCTTTACACTTCCCTGCTTTCAGTTTTATAGCCTGAGGCCTCTGTCTGTATGCTAACGTTTCCCCAGGAATTCTTTTAATCTGTTGAATGGAGACCTACTTGAAAGCAAATTCAAAACAATGAAACCTTCTTCCACGCTCCCTGTAAGAAGCAACTACAACAACACAGATTTAAATGCTCTGAAAGCATGGACTGGATTTGCCCTCCAAGGGCTGCTCTGCACTAAGGCTCTGCCTTGGAGTAAGTGCATGGCCCGAGCTAACAGCTGCTCTAACTACTGGCACTGGCTGTACTGCAGCCCAGCATTAACTGTGCTCACTGCTATTATAACCAACCGACACGGTCTCTATAACCCAAACCCACCCTTTCACCAACAGCTCTACCAGGACATGCTCCAAACTCATCACAGCTTTGGCCAAGCCAGGGTCAGTCCTGGGCAGCAGCTCCTTTCATAAGGCTCTCTGTAACCATCTGCTCTTTCCAATGAGCCTTTCTCTCCATCGAGGATACTCGTTTTCCTATTCATGGGTGACATGCCAACAGTGGCAGGCAGGGAAAGCGGGGATGGGCCACGTCCAGCTTTTCTAGGGGATTTCTCCAGCTCAGTCCCCAAGGGCTATAACGAGCGCTCCCCTCCAGGTCTCCTCCTCGAGCAGAGCTCCTCCACTGTCCCATGGGCTACTGTAAGCCGCGTTCATAGTAATTTCAGCAGGAGAAAAATTGCAGTAAAGGTCCATTTCCAGGTTGAAAACATGATCTCTGTGGCATACAATGCAAGCAATTAGGCAATTTTATATATGACAGATTCACAGGAACTAGCTTATTAACATTTCATTCAGTAGAGGCAAGGTAACTAAAAATGACTCTAATTAGCAACTTTCTGGATATTCAGAGTTACCTTTTTTCCTGATAAAAGCCCAAATACCCAGGAGTTTATAGAATAATTAAGTTTTTAGACCAAATGTGAAATCTCACAACAAAGTTTCAAACGATGTTCCAAGTCATCCAGTTTATTCAAAACACATCTGATCTACAGTGTTATGTTACTTCTACTGCGAACACAGTATACTTTAACGTATCTGTAACCTCACAGAAATTTGTGAACATGCACCTCTGATTTAGTCCTGATTTTCCTAGTGACACAAAGTGATAGTCTCCATTCTCTGACCAGGGCCAAACACTGAAGGAGGGTCTGTTAGCAGTACTGAGGAACCATTCTTGCTCTGAATCCAGACAACAAGGTATCAGGCTTATTTTAGAACAGAGGTTGTACAAAGATGATTTAAGAGTTTAGGGTGGAGAGGTCTATCATACCTGAGCATCTTAGAAATTTATCAAAAGCTTTGGTTAGATTAGGATATGCAAATCACAGTAAGATTAGGCCAGACCTTTTTCCATTTACAAGCTTGTTTTCCTGTAGCTCATCAAAAAGCAACTAAAATAAATCAAGGTATCCAGGAAATCTAAGATTTATGAGAGTACGAATGGCAATAGCTGGAGCTTGTCTTAGCCAGTAATTCTGATAAATACATACAGTGCAAAGTGTGAAATTTACTCAAACTTTGGATGCAAATGTTGAGGTTTAATTATTTGAAAACAATCTTTTAGACAAACTTGAAGCAAGAGAAACAAAGCAGAGGAAGGAAGGATAAACACAGACATATATTTACACATGCACAATTTTAACAGTTGGTGTAAGTGAAATAGAACTAAGTTTACCATATTTTTTTTAAATTTCAGTAACATTTCAATTGTCATGATTCAGCAGTGGTTTAACAGGTGTTAATTTGAGAGCTTACACACACACACTTTTTTCTTAAATGATTGCCTTCTCTTTCCAGAGGGCGGAGCCATGGGAGCTGTTGATGGTGGTACAGAACAACAAACTCTTCTTTCTGTGCTTCAGGGAAGGGGAGAAGACTTACAGCAGCTCCTATAAAGTCACTTGGTGAAAGTCCTCCTACTCATCTGGCTCAGCACCAGCCTCCTGCTCCATGGCATGCTGCATCAGTGGTATTCAAGGATTCATGTTCTGGGTGTTTGGAAAGGCTCTCCTGATCCTGCCTATGATTAAAGGAGTCTCTTAACAGCTGATCAAGACCACAGGATGTGCATAACCAAGAGGAGCCTATTGTACATCACAGATGAGTTTTATTATCACTTGTGCCCACGAGCCCCACGCCATCTGGCACAGACACGCTGACACACCTGCCTGCACCCACAGTGCCCGAGTGCCAGGCTCCAACGCTCTCCCACCAAGCAGCCCCTGTGCTACGGCAGCCCTGGCCTGCCGAGAGCTACAACGGCAAGGTCCTTCCTCTGTGCTCAGAGGGAGAAAAAGAGCCAGTGTTGGCATAAAAAGCAATTATCRCTTTTAAAAAAAACCTCAAACCTCAACTACATTCATCTTGATGTTTATTGCTAATCATTACTAATTCATTTTGGGTGCACTGCATTATAATAGCAAGGCCATTCAGAATTCATGAGGGCTGGAAACATAGGCTGAGGTCCTCACACACTGCTTGAGAAGGATGCAAATGTTGTGGCTCCCTTTTTAATGAGGAGGTTTGGCTTTGTGCCCCGGGAGCAGAAGAGCAAACTATCCTGTGTGCAGCAACACACACTCTGCTTGTATCTGCAGCCCCCAGAACACAGTATCCTAGGGAACAGGACAAAGCGTGGAAATCATCGCAGACCTGCACCACATTTCTCCTTCCTCAAAGGTTACTCGGTGGAATTTGAACAGAACAAGGTGGCTTCTAACACAACACATGCTGCCTGGTGGGCACCAGTCACCTGCCGCCACCTTGTCACTGCACGCCACCACACCAGAAGTCTCCCTTATCTTCCCCCACAAACACTGGCATAGGGCATTACCTCAACTAATGTAATGAAATAGGAACAACTCTGGTGTCCTCCAACAGTGGCAGCAGGGCTGGGCCTGACACCCTTCTCCAGAGAGCAGTGAACTGGCTCCCCCTGCTTGCAAGCTCTCCTCCTGCCTGGAAGTCTTTTGCCCTTCAAGCTGAGAATCACAAATTTGGGCTGATTTCCATCACCCTCATCTTACTGAATGCAGTAAGCACAACCAGGTCCTTGAGCAACAGATCACCTGCAAGCTACAGCCCTGTGTCCATGCACCTGCTTCGAGCAGTTTTGTCACATCTCTGCAAGTGAACTAGACCATCTTTGCTAAAAGAAACTCAGGAAAGCTGGTGCAAAGGCTCTCTCCCAAAATTCCTTCTGAAGTCACCAAATCTAAGTGTTATATGGCAATGATGTCATCACCCTAAACATGAATTAACAGGGCTCACATTGAAAGTTAGAGGGGAAGGATCCCCCTTCTGCATTCATTCCCAGTAACAAACCTGTGCTTTAGTTTTATACACCACAATTCTCCAGTGAGATCCAGAGAGAGCTAACATACATTTAAGGTCTATAGCTTTCCCAAATTTAAAACAAAAGAAGAACTATGTATGCACCACCATATAATTTCCATGCTCCCTCCCCTTACTTCTGCTTTCTTCATTTCATTTACAGAAGTGCCAAAGGAAAAAAGCCTCACTTGGTGCAGAAAAGACCATTCCAGTAGAGTTTGTATTCCGCTCCTGCTAAAACTCCACAGCAGTGACCAAGTATTATGCCTTCAGTAGAAAACAAGTGTCACCAAAGGTAGCTTCTGTGATGTTCTGACCAAATATTATCTGCTTTCTAAATACTGCATCCTGAGTGACTATATTTGTAATAACATGAGGAATACTCTGTAGCTCTGTTTTTAGAAAGTGAAATATCGATCTCAGGTCATTTTGATGCAGTCTGCTCTTGGCTATGATATTGTTTCACTGACAGCAATTAACTAAGGTCAGCAATATAATTTACCCCTTTTCAAATTACAGTGTAGAAACACTGCATAGAGCAGCACATAAAGCGCATGAGATTTAGCAGTGACACGGGAGCTTGATCATTAAGCACACAAGAGGGCATATTCTCTTCTCTCTGAGTGCATTTCCCATTAATGCTAATAGCACATTGAGAAGAAAATACACTCCATAAACTTTCATTAATCACTTTCTCCCTTGCTCTTTGACAAATGAGTTGCTGTTGTAGACTCAGAGGTAGGTAACACACCCACTTCGCTCTACGCCAGTGCTATAGAAAACCAGAAAGGCTTTTTTCCTCACAAGTGCTGACACTCTTACATCTCACACTATGGATTTGATTAAATCCTGCTTTTAAGCCATTCAATTCCAGTCAGTACTTGAGTGGGACTCACAGCTACAATAACAAACACTGCCAGAAAGGACAGTCCTCTTTCTTCCCTTCTCACCCACTGTCCTCACACTCCTGTCCCCTGCGTTGCACCAGCTGTGCTGCTTGTCTAATCCCTTGGAGAGTCAATTCACTCCATTAACTGAGCAGAAAAATAAGAATTTCTCTTCTAGCCTAGCAGAAAACTTGGCTATCTCTAAACTTCTTCTCACTCTCAAAGAGGGTAATTTTTTCCACAGTCAGCTGGTATCCTGGTGGTATTCCAAGTGTATAATTACTTTCTGGCCGTTCACATTCCCGTAACACTTCTCTGTAAGATACAGCTTTTTTATTTTGTCCCCTAAACCAACTGTGAAAGAGCTGCCACATGTCACTTCACCAGTGGCCAAATGTTGCTGATGAATAAGGTAGCTCTGAACAAGGAAAAATATTGGCCCCAGAAAAGGAGAAATTGCAGGTGTTGAAACATCTGCTTTGGGTATCATTACACAATTCACACACAAATGGGAGATCTGGTCATTTTTCACAGGTATGAGGGACCCATAATGGTGAAGTTGTGAGAACCTCTCAAGGAGGAGCATTCAGAAGTAAAGGCAATTATGGGATGAGACAGTCAGCAGAGTTGTAGATAGAGCAGCAGTCTCTGCTAGCAAGGGAAGAAAGGGGAATTTTGGAAGGGCTACCCAGGATGAAGGCATCCTGCCTCCTGCAACTCCCTGCTACGCCAACAGCTGCCATCAGAGCTYGGAGCTGAAGCTGTCATCCTTGCTCTGTCCTTGTGGCCCAGGGCTGGGCAGGACACTCAGTGCTGGCCCAGGAGCCCTGTTTGCCCCGGCTGGACAGCCCATTCCTGCTCCCTGCCCGTCCATTCTCTGCAGAGGAATGGGAGCTGCAGGCAGAGACACTTTGCTCCGTGGTGCTTTTGCCAGTTCTGCCTCTCACCTCCCCACATCTGTTCTTGGCCTCAGCCTCTTCCCTCCTCAGCTGCTAACAGGATTGTTTTGGGGAAAAGAGAGGTGGAAAGAGCACATCTGGACTAGATGTCCATCAGCATTTCCTTTATAGAATTGTTTGCTTTTGTTAGGATGCAAATAACACCTTTATTTCTTTGGCTGCTGAATTTTGCAGGGGAAGGAGAAGAGGACGTTTCTTAGAAAACTGACTGGAAGTAAAAGGCTACGTGGACAAATGTGGGTATGTGGAAGTTACAACAAGTAGAGGGAAAAACAAGCCTGAATGCGCCTTACCAATAGTGCCCCATGCCCCAGCTCTTCCACTGCCATGAACCCACAGGGCTCCTTCCTCTAAACTCGCACTAGTCCCACATAAATTCAATTTACTAAACACAGTAGTCACGCACTGACAAAATTCGGTTTTATCCACAGTAACGAGAAGCCTTGAATGAGGTCTAACTTCTTGAACCTGATCACCCCCTTTCTATCTGCATTTCCATACATTGGGGAAAAAAACCTCTAAGATAGTGAAATAGAGCAGGAAATCTGACCCTATTCCAAAATTTGTTGCTTCCAAAGCTTCTGCCAAGCTCCCCGTGCTGCCATGCTGCACTCCTCTTCCCTGTAAGCTCCCAGGCCACCAGCTCATAAACTATGCCCGAGTCCCTGACACAGTGCATCTGCCTCCACTAAAACAAAACAATGGAAACACAGATTTCTTATTATCAACAGCGGGTTGTTCAAAGCCCTCTTGGTTCCCTTGAGAGCTGAGAACAGTTTGAATCAAGAACTCAGTATTTAAAACATGCAGGTCTAGAACAACTCCACAGCCTTAGACAATCAATCTTTATTCTGAAGTAATGTCCACAGTCCACCAGGATTTTGTGCCAGACTGAGGTCTAGCAGGGAACCAAACCCAAGCAACACATTTAGTTCAGCTTCAGAGCACTCCTGCTCTCTGCAAGCCTGATTCACCTGTGCAGCTACATAAGCTCCCTGGCATGCAACCCAAAGTTTTAGTCTAGCAAAAATAACTGGCAAGTCTGTTTACAGCTAAATAACCAAGTAAAGAAAAAGCGATATACAAAAAGGGTTTCTGAAGCACTCAATAGACTTTAAAAAAAAAAAAAAGTTTTGAAACTCACACATGGAAATCTTTAGCTTGAAGACATCTGAAGAAATAAATAGACTACTAAAGAAATGGTCTTACTTGAGAATAAATAAGACAAACATACCTGAAATAGCTCTACTGCATCTGAGCATTCCTCTAAGCCATTCAAGGGTGCCAGGGTGGATAAACATTGCACATACCCCTTTGAGTCTTTTCTCTTCTTGCCTGGTATCCAGCCTTCCTTGCATTAGCACTCAGCTCAGGTGCTCACCTAGCAGCAAAAGCTATTTCTAACAAGGGTCCATATTTCACACAAACACGTATTTTTCAAGTGGAAATGTTGCATAACAAATGAATCTCAATAATAAGACTAACATTATATTAGCAAACATAACTCCAGCATTTAGCAGAGGAATACATATACCCACAGAACACACACACACATTGAGACACACTGCAACACATGCATTTATTAACCTGGAATATATATCACAGGTTTAATAGAAACAGCTGCAAATAAACCATAAACAGGTGGGCTGAGTTACAGGAGGTTTGCTCATTGGCAAACGAGCCTTCACCTCAACAAGGCTCTGCTTGCAGCAGCTGAAGCTGGAGGTGACCRGAGCCTGGGCTTGGGGGTGCAGAGCTGGGGCAGCCTGTGAGCAAGCACTCCGTGCAGGTGTCCCTCATGGCTCCCTTCTTCATCCAGCTACTGTCCTGGCAAGCAGGGGCTGCCAATCACCTTGTTTTGCCATCGGGCAGAGCCCCTGTCTCCCTGAGCAGGGGCAGCACGCAGAGCTGCTCTGCCCGTCTCGTCCCACTCCCTCTCAGCTAGCAAGCACCAGCCTACCCGACCCCAGACTCCTACCAGCGTGCACACGCAACACCTTTTCATTTTAGCAGCGCTCATGCTGTATCAAAGGGCAAAATAGGTTCCCTTGAATCAAAAGCTTTCTGCAGCACGCATGTAAGTACAGAAAAGGAAAGCTTTATGGAGGTAACAATTGCTGTCTGTTATCACATGCACAGATTCCTCCTAAAATTCACCTGCTGTGCGTGAACTGGTAGAAAGTGCTGACACGGACAGGCACGCGAAACCAATGCCTACATGAGCAGTTTTCATATTAAGCAGGTCCTCAGAAACCACCAATAAACTAGAAGGAGCTGGTGCTGTCTGGCGTTGAAGGTTGGGTGGTTTTTTTATTGTTTTGAGGGGAATTTTTTTTTTCCTAATTGTAGGTCAAAATTAATTGTTTTAATGAAATAACTTGACTTTCAGAGGTAATGAAATCCATAAAATCTCCGAAAGGTTCAGGACTTCAGAAAACCAGGTTATTCCTATTAACGTGGATAATTTTTAAAAATAATTTTGTTTGAGTTTCTTCAGCAGCTATTTTAGGAGACATTTCATAGGCTATCCTGACACTTGATCAATTCAAATCAGTGTTAAACCTATCACTTTCACCAACAGTACATTCACTCCAAATGGGAAAGTAAGTGTCTTATATATTTAATCACCGAGCATAGTTCTTGTAAGGTGATGCTTTGACTTGTGATACAGCACATGTGCTAGAGATTAACTGGAAACTACTTTTAAATATTCAGTATTCTGTGTGATCATATCAATGATCAAAGATGCAGAGAAATTCTACTTATTAATTAATAAACCAGGCTTTAAACCATAGATACGGAGCAACCAGAAATAGGAAGCTGTCATTCATGAAACATAAATCAGCATTTTCCATTTCTTTTCCCACCTAGCTAATCACAAACAGTAATGAACCATGGACAAAAAACTTAATGGCTTCTTGGGGAGAAAATCAATGCCAAATTGGCGTATTTAACCAATTGATAGTAATTGTGTAAAGAACATTATCTAAACTTCAGTTTTCTGACTAATTACTGTAACAGGGAAGGCATGAAACTAGGAAAGAAAAAAGAAGGGATTCATGATATTTTTTATGGCAAAACCTGCAAGGGAAATTGAAAATCCTAGTCATACTTACATTGATGTTGATATTCACAGCAGATTTTCCAAGCTGTATGAATTTTTATCACAGATCATTCACATACAAATATTTACTTTCTTAATGGACATTTTTCCTTGAATGAATGCTAAAATGTGTACCGAAGCAGAAGGTTATAAGTTAACTGCTATTGTCATTTTTACTCAATTACTGCCTACACTAAAGCTGTCATGCAGTAAAGGTAAGAGAGAGAGAAACACTGCCACTAATGGTGAATTTCCTGGCTTTTATCACTATGTCAAAACATTATCATTCTGTAATCACAGGCTTTCATGCAAAATACCTCAAATAGAAGCAAAATCCCGATGCAAAGCATTTTTAAATATCAGCTTATTGATGGTAAGGAGCAGGATTAAGCACTTAAGCACTGCTTAAGTTTTTAGTAAGCTGGTACTTGGAGGAACTCCCAGCCTAAGTGTGGGCCAACCTTTCCGTTGCACGGGGAGCCAGGCTCCTCTGAGGGGCTTTTGAATGGCTACACTCTGTGTAGGCAGCAGGAGGGTGGTGGGAAAGGAAAGAAGAGGACTGGTCCTGTAACACAGGGAATTTGGCACTTCCCTCCAATGGATATTCACTGCCATGAAGCTTTTCCTGGAATTCAGCTTCAAAGTTTGGGGACCAGGAATCCTGGCGTCCATCAAGAACACACAAAACCAAGTTTATACTGCTTTCTCATGCCTCAGGTTTCTAAACCCAAGTTATCCTTGGAGTGCTCTTGCTAACAGACACCAGGGTTGCTCTCTGGCTTTGTGAATATTAAAGCTGTCTCTATTACATGATGAATCCCAACTAAAGATGCTGGAAGAGATCTGGACCAAAGTACCTCTTGGGGTGAGATACGTTCTCCTGGGGGGAGGAACACACACTCAAATCTCACTTCATAAAAAGGAATTTCACCCCTAAACCAGACTAGTGCTCCAGCCTCTTGGGAGAGGAGCTTCCTCCTCAGGCTCCACAAATAATAGTTTGTGGTTTCCTTAGCACCTGCCTAGACTCAACTCTTACTATTCTGTGAACTATCTTAACCTCTAAAGTAAGCTCAAATGAAATGTCTTGCATATATGTCACTTCAGTAGTTTATTTTTGGCTAAAACTAGTATCTAAAGGTGTCAAATTTATGAATGAGTTTGACCATTCCGCTGCATAAATATTTCAATAGAAAAAATTCAACACCAGTTCCACAGCTGAATTCATCAACTCCTTTCAACCTCAGTGCCATGCTTTGGCTGACTTGTGTCACAGTTCAGCCCTGAAACAAAGTAATCTGAGACATACAAAGAGCACAGGGGAGAAGACATCATAGTGTTAATGGATCCTGACAGCAGATAATTACACATCAATGTATTATTATATTAATAAATCCACAGCTACCCAAAGCTGCAATCATTAAACAGCAGCTGAATATACCTATCCAATTTTGCATGAATTGCACACTTTCGGATACGGACATTTTTGTATGGCATTTGCAAATCCCCGAGATGGAAAGTCAGATTAGCATTTGTTATTTTTAATCACATTAGGCAAGCACACACACTTACCATACCTCTGCTCATGTCTAACCTTCACTCCACACAGGAGGCTCTGCTCCTATCTGCAGACCTTTGTATGTCGCATTTAGATTTGCTTTCTGCAGAAGCCACTAGTGCTCACAGCAAAACTTCACCAAGACACAGGCCCGCTTCTAAGAAGCAGTGTTTATTATAGATGTAATTTATATGCCTCAGCAGCTCTTTCCCCTTAAGTCACTCAGACGTGATTCTTTCCCTGGAAATGAAGCATGAAAGTGTGGGAAACTATTCACAGCTTGATGACTGCATTTCCTAAGGTCTGCGAGCCAAATTACTAGGAGTGTGTGAATACACAGAGAGCTCATTTACAAATTAGGCTGTTAGAAAACTTGGATCCAAAAAGAGGCATCTGTGTGTTCTCTGCGTTACAAATACTCGYGTTAGGTTGCCTAAAACTGCTTGTTTCTTTGGGTACTGGGTGATATTAATTTATGAAGAGGTTTTCTTAGATACTTGTATCTAAAAAAAAAGCACAGCCATTTACAAATAATAATTTCTTCTGCTTCTGAAATGTCCAAAGAATATCACTGGGTCAAGCCATCAAACCGTTACCAGACTCCCTGGGTCTGGAAACCAGAGCAGGAGGGGAGAGTATGCAGTACTGTACAGTTCCCAGATTGGGTGTTGGAACATGTCCAATATTGACCATATCTCCTTCAAATTTCAGGATGAGCCTCCCCATCCCCAACTAAAAGGCAACGATAACACAGGCGTGTAATTGATACATTACCCCACTGGTCTTACAAGCAGTACTGCAGTTTTCAAAGTACTTGCTATAGCATCAAAGAAAAACAAACCTTACAAACAAACAAAAAGAATTCAGCCAAATGGCTGAAGTCTCGCATTAAATCCAGCTAAGGAGCAAACTTCCAACAAGTGTTAATTTATGGTGCTTATAGCAGTGACTACCAAATCCTCTGAGTACTATACACACAGAGATTAAAGCCTGCCAAGCCAGCGTGAGTTAGGGTTTAGTTACCAACTCATTAAAATACATGGAATCGACATGGGTGAATTTCCTTGTCTGCTTTCAGAATCCCAGCTTTGATGTTTATGCTACACAACTTTTACGCATGACTCAACAAACATCCTGGAATCCAAGTTTTTAGACTTTTTTTCTTCGCTTAGGACCAGATTTTGTCACCAATACCGCATGTATTACAGATCATGGCAAGATGAGTAGCTGGAATCAATTTTATTATAAGAACCACTTCTTTGTTTGAATTAATTCTTGGAGTAATGAGTAATTTACTTTACCATTAGAAGGGATGGCAGGCACCAGAACTTGCAGCAAATCATCATTAAAAACAACAGATGTTTTATTCACACTACTGAAGAAAAATTAAGCCTAATGTATCTGGGTGAAAGCCAGGCTTTCACTGAGAAAACAGTAAAATATATATTTAATTGAGAGGGTCTCTTGTATTTTACAGGTCTATGCTGGCAGTATGTACTTCCCCAAATTAGGACTAATTGTCAGAAATAAAGAACAACTGAATCAAATTATATCATCTGTACCGTATTTTTTAAAGGCAAAAATCTTTAATGGCATCATTTTCTGTTAATTTATGCTGTTAGAAGAGCAAGTATTTTCATTTAAAACTTGATAATGGGAGAAAGCCAAGTAGCTTGTTGTGGAATCCCATACTGACCTCAGGTTTATTTGGTTCATAAGCTGGTGTGAAGCTTTGCCCTACAAGCTGAGTCCCATCACCTGAGAGGCTCTCAATCCTTCCATCCTTTCTCAAGTCAAAACCAGAAACATGGTTTGGGGATTTTGTTTGTGTGGAATCATAGATTTCACATTTAGAAATTATTACAATACAATGGATATCCCATTAAACGTTTTTCAAGCAAAACTCCTTTGGATAAAAACTAAGACATGTTTTGAAAAGTACCTTGCTTTTGAGGAAAACGGCGGTGAACTTTTCGATCGGGAATTTTGGGAATTCATTTGGAATAACCAAAACTGAATTTTCTTTCCAGCATTATATCATGACTTTCACATTATTTTATGTGATGTTTATGTATTTAAGTTTCTGATGAGCACTGACATTCAAAAGCCTTTATATTATCTTTAAAATAAGGAAAGCCATTGCTATCCAGAAACAACCGAAAACCTCTTCAATTTACCTTCTTCTAGATCAAGGCCTTTCTTCACTGTATTTTCACGACTTTCTTCCACGGGGGACATCTTGTTCTCCAGGCCCCCTCCAACCTGCATGTCCCCAGGCCGGTCCTGTGCGAGGGTGGTCGCAGCTCCTTCCTGCGCGGGACGGTTTGATTTCCCTCTTCCACCCTTCTCGTTTCATCCTACCAAGAGCCTGAATTCCTCCCAGGACATAAAGCAGAAATCCTTTTTGAACGAAGCAGGACACATGGAAACTAAAATGTCTATCAGTGCCTTGGGTGCCCGTGCCCAGGTGCTGGCAGCGGGGCTGCAAGGTGGGCTCTGTGAGGAGAGGCTGGCGCTGCCCGCTGCTGGACTCAGCTGGTTCCAGCCGGTTCCAGCCAGTTCCAGCTGGTTCTGCAGCAGTCCCACCGCTGGGCACAGCTGAGCCCCTTGGCAAAGCTGGTGGCACCTCTGGGAAAGTGTATTTAAGGAAGGGCAAAAGGCTGCCCAGGAGTGAGGAGTGAGGAAAAAAATGTGAGAAACCGTCCTGTAACACCAGGAGGGGGAGTGGGAGAGCGGCTGGGTAGRCAGCTGGCCGCTGGCCAAGGCCAACCCACCACAATCAAGAGAAATTCAGCAATTTTTGATGAAGCAATAATATTGCGTTTCATTTTTCTCACAGTTGGTGTATTTAAGAACAGCAAAGAGAAGAGGAGGGGCAACAATCTCCTTACATATGTATTCAGAACAACAATTTATTTCCAGTAACAGATAGTGGTTCATACTACTGGCCCAGTTTCACCACAGCAATGAAAAGGAAAGAAATGCTTTCCTGATGTGGCTGACACCCATTTGGATACTGCTGTTAGGCTTTATATCCTGTCACAGGACTCTCTCTCTCTCAAAAAAAAAAAAAAAAAATCCCTGTAGACAAGCATTTGCCTTTCCAAGTGAGTTCTTCCCCATCAGGAGACATCAGGCATGCCTTCTGGTCTTGTTCAAGTCTTCCTCAGGAATCAGCAACTGGAAATGTACCACCTCAGCCCAGACAGCATGCTGGACCTTAACCTTTTAAAAATTCTGCTTTTAATTAGTTGGCTCATCTTTCTTACACAAACGTTGCCAGGACTGTAAATTGGGGAGAGCAGGAAATGCTCATTACACTGCAGAACACTGGAAAGGTCAGAGCAGTCTCCGCTGCTACCTTAAATAGGCACTAGAAAAGACATGAAAGGTAGGTGCGATGGCAAAGCCCGCAGCAAAGGTGGAGAGTGACACTTCAAACTATTTTTTTGACAAGTGGTGTTTCAGTAAACAGAAATGTTCCTGTCTGGAAACATGCCATGTGGTCTTCCAGCATGAGCCCTCTTTGCTCTGCTTGCTCTCACGAGCTGGCAACAGCAAGATGTCTGCATGGTCAGTAACTGTACGTCTTCGCTCATGACACAAACGAGTTCACTGTTAAATGCCCATTCCTCAACAATTTGATCTTGGCTCACAGGAAAAAGAGATCCAGTTATGTGTGTGGGAAATCTGAAGTGCTCAGACAGAATGTAACGCTGAGATAAGCCATGTCCTCCACCCAGCCTTGTCCCACCACTTCCATATGAGGGAATACGGTCCATTTACACCAAATTTATAGGACCTTGAAAACGCCAGAAGTCCCTTTGCCTCTGAGAGAGCAAAGCTATGAGAGGCGTGGGTAAACTAACCAGGCAGAGACTACCAGGACAAAGCAGGGAACAGATTTTGCATTTTAACAGCTGAAATGCAAAACTTCCGAGTTAGCTAGGGATTAATCTAAAACCCTTGGCTTGATTCAAAAAGAAGTGGTTTGGGGGTTTTTTTGTTTGCATTTTTTTGTATTTTTTAAAAAAAGTGCTTTAAGTATTTAAGAGAAACGTAATTTCCAAATYGTTCTTTAAAAGTCATTGTGAAATGCTTTAATATTTTCAAAAGCCATCTATTCAATTTTCTAGTCAAAAACTATTTGCCTAGTACTATCTAGATGTGTAAAACTATCGGGACTCTCCAACTAATATTTAGGTATCTGTTCAGGCTTGGGACAGTGCAGGGCAAACCTGGCTCCACTGAAATGGTCAGCAGTTGAGCAAGGACGGGGAGGCATTGAGGTGGGAGCGGCGGGCAGAACAGCACTGGCAGCTGTGCAATAACACCAGATCAGTGAGGTTCATTTATTTTTATTTTCTTCACTGTTCTCTAAGGACTGAGGTATCATGAAGGTCTATAAATTGCAGTTTCCTCATTGCAATTTCAGTGTTTTCCTGCCATGCATGCTCAGGAAGGACAGAAACTCCTGAAGCATATTTTTACAGTCCCTCTGTTTAATGCCGCATTAATAAAGGACTCGGTTTAGGCTTTGCTGATGTTTTTAAAAACATACATTAATTCTATGAATTACAGGTCACATCTTGTAATATATTTAGAATTGTTTGAGACTATCCTAAGAAATGGAGGCATTTATTTAGAAAAGAAATTACCTTAGTCTCTTTATGGGCTTCTAAAAAATCTCTTAGAATCTCTCTATCTATGTGTTTAAGCTGTATGCATATCTTAGGAAAACAAGTATCTTTTCATAAGGTAGAAACAATTTCTCCAACTTTATATATCTATATATCTCAAATGCAAGTGGGTTTTTTTTGACTGTCGAAGACATGTATAATTTTGGGAACCTCAGCTATTCTCTAGTCAATGGCTTTGCAGCACCAAGACAGTTGTGAAAGCTTATTTATGGCAAAGCATCAATATGTTTTCTTTGACGTTGTACAGAGAAGGGTAGAACTAGTCTGGCTATTTTTTTTTCCCCCTAAAGGAGAGTTGAGACCAAGAGAAACATTTGACCAAGAAATTTCATAAAAGGTAAAAAAGCTACTGAAAATTATCTTAAGAGTAGTGTCACACAACCAGCCCTCACAACAAATACTGCCCCTGGTACATGACACTCATCTACAATTTCTGTAATATGCACTGGAAAATTTTACTTAGAAAATTTCAAAGGTGACAAACATTTTATTACCCCACAATTAAACAGCAAATTAGTTGGAAAAAGCATTAAATCAAATAGTACCTTTAGGAAGGCCCCCGGAAGGTCTAATCTAGAAGAATTGAAAGCATCAGTGGAAATGGAAGGTTCTTGTCCCAACCCACATTTGTAACCAGGCCTGATTAAATCACATCAGAAGTGGGGAACTAACTTGAGTGTTGARTGCCCATTTTATGACATCTTAAGGTCAGTTTAAAACTCAGCTAAAACTTATCTGAATGTCTAAAATGTATATCTATAATATATAAAAGCTGACAAATTACTTCAGCAGTTTCTGCACAGGACCTATACTGGCTTATGTATTACATCAGTTGAATCGTTGCAAATGATATGCGAGCTCAGAAGACACACACAATTTTTGTTAATGATTTGTTCAAAATGATATTTAAAGAAAAAATTCAAGACTTTCATGGGACCAATTAATTATGTTATGCACAACGTCTTCCTAAAGACACAAACAAAATTCATTCATTGATTTTCATATTTGCATGCAACTTACATTTGAGGGAATATTTTAATTTAATTAAGCTCTTCACCATTGAAAGATGTTAGTGTAATCTTAATGATCTAGCAGTGAAATTGGAAATGAAGCGCAAACTCAGCTTTAGACTGTCAAACATATTAAATGGAATAATTTGTAATTCCTATGGTTTGAGTTGAACACAAATCAGAGACCTTTAGCTGCAGCATTGTATTTCTTTACCAGTAATCTCTGACAATCAATAGTATCTTAGAAGAAAGCCATATTACATATGTGTGCCCTGCATCCTTCAATTCATCTGACGCTCTCCCTTATCAGACTGTGCTTTTAACTTCTCGCAGCTGGGATTTTTAATGATATGTGCCTGCATCAGGATGTCATAAAAAAACCCAGAATCTGAAAAAAAGTCTCAAGACAAAAAAAGCCTGTATGCTTTTGATCATGGGTAGGGTTAAAATACATTGTTTTCTCTGTAAAAAGTCCTAGGAAATTAAGGAGGCAACATCTTGCTGTGCAATAAAAGAAACAGGACTGCATGGGGAAGAAAGGATGGGTTTGCTTATGAAGTATTTGCTTAGGGCACTAAATTAAAGCTCTGCTAGTGAATTTAATTATAGTATTTCCTAACTTTCTGAGAGCCTGGTTTTACAATTTATGCAACTTTTGCATTATATCACACAGCACGTTTTCACAAAAATCCTACAGGCTCTTATTAGCAAGGTTCAGAAATCAAACACTCTTCTGAGGGCTCAGTAGTCTTCATTCTCCTGTCTTGTACCTATGGAGCCTTTCACTGCTGGGTGACACAGGCTTCCTCTTGCCCACCCCTGCTTTCCCTTCTGTTCCCTCACATGGTGCGTTTTCCCCATGATCTCTGCACAGCGATGCCTTCCGGCTCCCAGACAAGACTCTTCTCTAGCAGGTCTTCCTACCTGAGGGTTCCTTCTTCTAGGTTCTTCCTTCGATAGTGCCTCCAGTTTAGCTCCTTAATTTAACTACTGGCTGGATCTTAGCCATTTAAATCCTCCATCTACCTCCTCCACTTCCCCCTCACTCTCACAGCTCTAGGAACACCAAAAGCCAGGAAAGCCCTTTTTCTCTTGTGAGTTATGCAGGCTTTCCTTCTCCCCAGTCCCAGCCATCTACACTTTTTGCAACTGAAGCCAGAAGTTTTGCCCATTGTCCAAACTGGCTGTGATCACGGCAGTACTGAGCCCAAGATAAAGAGCAATGATTCACACTCAGAGCTTTGCTACCCATACAGCTACTCCCTGAATTGCAGGAACCAAGCCTCGTTGCTAACACAACCCTTCATTGCAGTGCAGCTTTCAGAGCAACAAGCATCTTGGGGTGGGTGGCCTCAGTGCCTCTGAAATAACAGGTCTGAAGCATCTCAAGCCAGACGCTCCCAAAAGAACCCACATTGAAAGACAGCGCCTTTGTCTGAAAACATGGCTCTTCACTTTTAAAAGGCATAAGTGGTATACGGTTTTTCTGGCTTTGCTACCTAGCATCTTTTCTAATATACTAAGCCTAAGTATATCAATTCTCAGTGAGTGAAATGAGTGACAGGATTTACAAAGAATGTTAGCTCTGAAATACTGCACTGTCTCATGGTTCGAAGAAGCAATTAAACTTGATATAGTTGGAAGAACAAATAATCCCAAAGTGGAAAGCATACTTTCAGTTTTCAATGTAAACAAACAAAAAAAGCCATAAGAATGATGTGGTAACATACAGATCTAAATCATACACGCTGTTTCTGCTTCTGTATAATTTTGCTGCATTGCTTAGTAGGAACAATTCGAAGTGAAGAGCTGTCACCAACTGCCACTGAACCTGCATCTCATCCTTTCTCATAAATTAGCAGAACTGTAAAGCTGCAACTATTACAAGCTTTTTAAGCACTTAAAATATGCCATTTTTTGTTTTTCCCGTTTGGCCAGCAAGTTAGTGCTGCAAATACTGCAAATTGATTCCAGTAGAGAAGAGAGAGGTTGGTACTTCTTGGTATGACCTTCTCTGTTTAGAAGGGTTTTCTTTGCAGCAGAAATTTGTCGTCACAGCACTAGTTCCAGCTACTGTACCAGAATATCCTGTTTGCAGCCAAAATGTCACATCTGTACTTTTGAATTAACCTTCTCGGCTTAACTCAAGGTCACTTCATTTTCTCCTTCAGCATTATTTAGCCACTTTCCCTCGCAATCCCTAGAAGAACCTCATGGTACTTCCAGTTCCTGCCACGTTTCATTTCCCTTCACACCTCCTCAAATGCCCTTTCAGTCTTTTCACATTTCTAGTCAATTCTGTCCTAACTGGTCTTCTGGTTTCCTGGTTCCTGTAGGTCTTGCCTGAGGTTTTCCTTCTGCTTATGCCCTTCGTGCTGCAGACAGCTGTGCAAGCTCTTCTCTACGACTGCAGAACTCCTCTTGAAACAGGCCCATGCACAAAGAATGCACCTCAGATCTGCACGCAGACATCATTGCCTGAGAGTGAAACACCCAAATGTGCATTGCCTGGTGTGTGCCCTGAGGGCAGGCTCCCACGCCAGCCTCCACCACAAGCTGAGTGTCCAGACAGAGCCGTGACACTCCTTGCCTGCAAGCCCAGTAGTCCCTTTTCCTTCATCCTCCCTGACAAATCTCCAGAGTCAATGAGGACACCACAGACCAAGATCTTATCCACTCTGCTGCTACAGGCAATCTCTTGGTCCAGAATACAGGAAATAAACCCAGCAAGTGGTTTTTTTTAACATTTTCCTATTGTGAAGAAAATCAGCTGGGATGTAGCCTACCCTTTTCAGTTTGGTATCATCTTTTAGAACAGAAAGTTTTGCCAGAAACTTCTTTTCAGCTAGAAGCACCTATTGACTTCTAACATTTTCTGGTACAGGATGGCAGGTCTGAGATAAAATTTGAATGGTGGCTAATTGACCATTTCAAAGTAAAGGAAAGATTTTCTAAAGATATCCCCAAAGTAATTTTGGATTAATTAATTTTCTTTTACTTAAAATAAAAGCATGCTGTTACAGTAGCATGTCAACGGAGTTCACAGTAAATGTCAGCAAATCCTTTAATGAAGCCTACTGTATTTGCATATGCAATTAATACTGCATACGGTAGCATTCAGTTTGTTAGTTATCTCTTTAAACACTGTTCAGTAATCTGCACTTCAAGGAGTAACACACCATGCAAAGCTTTTAAAGTGCTTTACAAACATATTTCATTAATCTTCAGCAACTTCTTAAAGGTACACATTATCATCCTTACTCTACCAATGGATAAAACTTTGCACAAAGAATTAATGTAGAATATTTCACAGGCATTTAGTGCGTAACCCTTAATAAGGCTTAAACCTAGTCATACATCAAGGTCCTAGAAGGAAACTGAAAAGGTCCAAGCACTGGCAATAGATACAACTAAAGCATGGGAATATTTCCACAGGAGGAGAGATCAAATAGAATAGAGCTAGTTAAAAGAGAATGAACATATGGGAAAGGAGGCATAAGCAACCAGAGCACAACTTGCCAGTGCCTCTTCCCTCTTCATCACAGTTTAACAGAAAGCTGCAAGTGGAGATGCGCTGAAATTCAAAGGCAGGTCATTTAAAACGGAAACAATACTGTGTACAGCTAATGCAAACCCACAACCAGAAGACCTCTGTAGGGCAAGAAAGGGCTGGGGCCCGGGCCAGACCTGGGGACAGAGTGCCAGGTGCAGGGGGAGGCAGGAGCCCCCACCCCCAAAGCTCGGCAGCAGCATCTCCCCTCCACAAGGCTGTAGCTCTGGCTCAGCCTCTGCATGGGCTGTGGGAGAAGTCAGCATGAGCAGCAGCTCTCAGTGAGCTCCCCTCATCACCTTGATCATGGCTGTTCTCTCCAAAAACACTTGTGCTCGAAATAAATGCAGCATGCCTTCCTCCTCCATCACCCTGCATAAAGATACCAACAAAGCAAAGATATACCATTACATTATGTTTGCTAAAATACATTGATGGAATCAAACCTGCTTTAGGTTGTTAATGAACAATACACCATGCAGGGTGTGGAAAGTGCCTCCCAGATAACAGTATTAATTCACAGCTGTTGGGGAGGATTTTATACTTTTCTTTTTAACCCTACCACTTCTCTTCCACTGAGGTTTCCTGCTCCTGCCTCTGCACTTGTCACTGTAAGAGTCATTAGGTCACCAAGGAGAAAAACATGAGAGGACTGACTGCATCTGTGCCTTTCAGAAGAATAGTAGGGACAAAATAGGCTTGCAGCCAGGGCTGAGCAGCCTGCAGTTTGCATGCAACTTTTCCAAGTGCTCTGAAGAAGGTAATCTGGCCTGCTGTCAAAGAGTTGTAAGGAGGGGAATTATTTGATTGCTGAAAGTATTTGGTTTCTGAAATCAACAGGAAGACTACCTCAAAGATGAACATCTGAAATCCTTATGTAGGAGAAGGTGCTAGCTGGGAAAAAAGAAACCTTGGCTCCTATCATAGTAGAGAGTTTAATAATCCAGACTGCCAAATCAGGAAGATAAGGGGAATGCAGCTTTTTTGTGTGTGTGAGCATCTGAAAAAATCACCTTAAGCAACAAAGACAGCAGCCTCTAGGAAGTGGTAATATACAGACATGCCTGGAAAAAGCATGATATTGCCAACAAGGTTGTTGAATTCAATATTTTTTTTCACATGAGATGTGGAAAAAACAACTAGAAAAGGGGTCATCCAGACTGGATTCTAACCAAAAGTATGGAAACTGATAAAATCAGTGACATGGGTCTAGATTTTTTAATAGGAAAGGAAGAGGTTAGAGGATACTTAGATAAGCCAGAGGTTTGGAAATTGGCTGGGCCTGATATAATTCATCCTTGGTTGATGAAATCTCAGGGCTTTTAGCAGCTGTTGGCAACCCAATGTTGAAGAACGGGGATGAGGTGCAGAAGATTGAAACAAGATAAATACACTTCCTGTCTTTACAAAAGGCAGAGGATGAGGAGGTGGGGAATTAGATATCTATCAGCTTAGCTACAGTTCCTAGAAACAAATAAAACTAAACAATTGGTAAGCAGAGAGAAAATCACAAGAAAATGAGTGGCTGACCGATTGGATCTGTTCAGAGTAATTGGTGTCAAACCAATCTCGTTTCCTTCAATATTAAGACAATAGATTTTGTGTCACATCTTGATTTCTCTAAAGCTTTTCACAGTATTTCATCTCACTTTCCTGTATATAAGCTAAGAAAACACAGTCTGAATGAAAATACTAGGGGGTGGATGCAGAACTACTTGCATCGGAGTAGTGTCAAAGGTTCAGTCTCAAAATAGAAGATATAAAAAACCTGAGCCTCATGGGGGGCTGTCTTAGGTCTGGTATCAGTCATTATGAATGGCAGATGAATTAGTGTACTTACTAGATTTGCAAATAATACCAATCTGGGAAAGGGGGAAAATAGGTTGAAGATCAAATGCAGATTTAAAAAAGATCTTAAAAGTTGAAGCCTGAAAACAAACAAAACCAGGTTTCTGTTCAATAAGAACAAATGCAGAAATCTACACCTATGCTGGAATAATCATCTGCACAAATGTAGGGGGGGGAAGAATTTTACAGGTATTAAAGCTTCATAAAAAGAATCAGGAGCTATAAAGGATCAAAACCCACATGTCACAAAAAACAGGCAAATACTTTTCTAGATGTACAAGCACAGAGATAGCTTGCAAGTCAAATGAAATAGTCCTTCTACTCTTCTCCACACTATCAAGGCCTCAGCTGGATTACAAGATCCAATTTTGAGTCATGCACACCCAGAAAAGCATAAGCCAATTAAAGAAAGTCCAGAGCAGTGAGAATGATCAATAGTCTAATAAACGAGACCTAAACAAATTGAGGTTGCTCAGGAAAGGAGAGACCAAAAAGAGATGATAAGTACACAAAAGACCAGTGCAGAGGAAGAGGTTAATCTATTCTACATGTCCTTGGTGGATGAGAGAAATAACAAGCTTCAAGTTTAGCAAGGAAGAATCAATTTGGTATGAGGAAAAAGCTTTCCACTGGAGAAGGTAACAAAGCACTGAAATAAATTGCGTAGAGAGACTGTGGAGCCTTCATGTTGGGAGGGTTTTATGAACAAGTCAGAAAACAGCTGCCAGAAGCAGCCTTGGGGCAGATGTATGGATCAAATTGGGTCCACAGGAGTCTATGCTATCGCTATGCCTCTGCTGCCTATGCCCACACTGCAGTCTGCCAGCTCACTTTCATACAAACCATGGGAAAATAATCAAAAGCAAACAGATATTCTGTATTTGGTATGGAAACTACCTAAAAAGGGTATCTTCCCCTTTCCTACTGAAGCCCTTCCACACCTTAATACCTTGCACGTCTATAATGCCCTAAGTGCTAAAGCTCTATACATACCTGTAGGTATTAAGACATATTAGGAGATGTGATAGATAAAATTCCCAGCAAGAATGTGCAAGGTCACACAGAAAGTCAGTGACAGAGCAAATAACGCTGCTTCCTCTGGCTCAGGCACCCTTGCTGTTGCCAGCTGCTCACTCTCCCCTCAATTATTTTAATATGGATGTACAACGTTCATTAACCTTTCTCACCAGACCAGAAAACTAAAATCCAACTCCACTTTCCTGAGCTGCTCAGGAAGTTATTGCTGTCTCGTTCCCATACATACATTTAGAACCAATTTAATTTTCTGGACAGTAAATTGTTAATTATCAGAGTTCAGGCAATAGAGCTAGGTGTTACAGAATTACAGGCTCTGTATCAGCTAGTTGCCATGGTCTGGGACACGTCGATCCTGACTGAACTCTCTGCTAGAATTAGCACTCACTTCACACCATAGGAAATAATAAAAAAAAAAAAAGTACCTATTTGCACCTCTCTGGGCCTGGTTCCCCACACAATACCTTAACACAAAACCATGCTCAGCAAGGAATTGAATTCTGTGTTCCTTCTGGTGCATGCTAGGACACACTCCTGGGTCGCATCTGGACATAACTTCCTTCTGCAGCATGGGCCGCGGCCTGCTTCCTGAAAGTGTCATTTATTAACAACTGCTACTGCACAGACCTAGAATTCAATGCAGTTGTAGGAGATTTTTCCTGCTTTCCTGGCTTTTGGTACTTTACTTAAAGTTTGCTACAGAGAGTCCTGCAAGTATTCTGGAGAGTAAATGCTCTGTGGGGTACCTGGTGGCCTGTGACTGGAAAGGGCTGGACTTGACATCAGCATCCTCCCTTCTCAGGTCCCTTTAGCTGTGCTCCTAGCTAAATCTGGAGTCGGCCAGCAGAGCCCCTGGGTGCTGACTCTGTGCTCGTCTATTCCTCCCACCCCCCTTTTCTATTTCTATCGCCTGTGTCCTGGTTTATGGTGGAGGGTGGCTGTCATATTGCTTCACTTTACTGAGAGATTTCTTTATAATTTGCATGCATGTGTATTTGCGTAATGGCATGCTGTGGAGTTCAAAGCTGTTTTCTCACTTTCAAAGTAGTCCTTGTGTGTAAGTTGTCCCAAGTCTGATGTGCACCAGGCTTGTATTTTTGTTCTTGATTGAGTACTGCTGCACTATATTCTTTTTAAAACTCTAGCTATTCTGGGAGAKGTGTATAATTTAATATGTTCAATAGATTTCTTGTCAGGCATTCATGTACAATTTCCTTCATCTTGCACTCAGATGTTTGATTTTCCACAGTAATTGGATTTGCTGCATTTGTGTTTACTTTTATGACCTATGGTAAATGCTGCTTTTTTAGCCGAGGACTATTAAAGGGTTTGCCGAAGCCTGCAGTAACCTACCATGTAGGTTTTCTGAAACTTACAATGCTAGTTTTCAGGCAATTCAGAATCCTTTTTACATAGGGTATTAACGTACAAATAAATATAGCCTGAACACTACATTAAGCAAAACCTCTTCTGTACAACAGTAGGTGTGGGCATGCAGTGTAACATTATTAACCTGCTCTATGGTTAGATGCACAGCAGTTCAGCACATTTACAGTAGGCCAGCCCCAAGTATCCAAGCAGAGACCAGGAAGAATAACTTTGCTCACAGAAATTGCTCTAAAGCCCATTCACAGGCAGAACTGGCCTCCCCATTGAAAGCAAAATGAGAAATCTGAAGATACAGTGCAGGGGAGACCTTCAAAACCTTCTACAGGGACAGAGCCAATGTCCTAGGGAACTTAAGAGCTATGAAGCTGATCTAGGACTGCAGAAAACAAAAGCTGTGAAGATGACTGCTGTATGACATCTGAAGCCTAGTCACACCATCTCTGCCTGTAAAACCGAAATCAAGATAAACAATCTCCTTTGCAAGCTTTATGAGACCTGCTAAGGACAAGTGGAAGACTTACTGTTGGGATGGGGGGGCTGCCATCCCATAACTAAGCAAGCAGGCTCTTTGCTTCTGCCAGCTTTATTAGTACATTACCTAGTTCTTTATTTTGGAACCAGTTTCCTTTCCTATCAAATAGATGTGGGAGAGTCAGAGCTGTAGGGATGAAGGCAGGTAAGGAGAGAGGCCAGGAGTAATGATGGCTTAAAAGACAGGGCTTCAGGAAATCATGCAGAGGGCACACTTTTTAATTTTTCTCTGATGCTTGCACTGGTGGTCCTCACGTTTCTCCTACAAGTCCCATCACATTTGTTTTCTTTCTTCTTCTCAACAATAYGTGCATATTGTATCTGGGGTTGTCATTTGTGCTCAGTACTCACTGTAGCTGCTTTCAACCTTTTCCTTTTGTATTTAAAAAGCCCAGCTGGGAGTTCTAAGCAGCTGAGCTCAAAAAGATGCTTTTAAAATCAAGAAGCAAAAGTGCAAACAGCTGCAGGGAACTCTACTGAAACCTTCAAAAGGTGGAAAGGAGCATAAATGCTCCAGTACAGCCTGCTGATTCACTGCTTGTTCATGCAGGATGAAAACCTGCCAGCAGTGGCTGCACTCTGTATGGCAATCCAGATGGGCTTGTTCTGAGCGGGACTGACCACGTTTCTCCTGTACGCCTTTGCAGGGACAAGCTGGTGCTAAGAACTTGGTCCTTACAGCATTCCCCTGTATTCATCAAACTCTCCAGCCTGCAGGGAGTCTCAGCATAGGATCCTCGGGTTTTACAAATATGAAGAGAAAAATCAAGGAAAAGTAGGTGTCCAGCAGTAGGTAAGGGACAGCGGACAGTAAGCAGATGACCCATAACAGCCAATGCTCCTCCTGACAGGGAGAAACAAGCCAGCATGCAATCCTGCTAGGAAATAAACTTAGGTCAACAGGAAGCAAGTGACATGTTCATGTTCTTGGGAAAGAAAAACAGGGAAAGCAATTACTGGAGCTATCCCTACTTATAAAGGGGGAAAAAACGTCATAGGGTATGGTAAAGGAAGCAGATAAGCGACAGCATGGGCAACAGATTCAGGTCTCCCAAGTTCCAGTACTGTGTAATGATTTGCTTTTATCATCCTAGTAAGTTTTCAAGTTATATTAGACTGGTAGAGCAGCTTGCTTGCTGTCCTAGACCTGATACCCCTTGAGTTGCAATGTATCCCCACACACCAAAAGAAAGCCCCAGGATGTGTCCACCAGCTGCTGCTTATGCAGACATCAGCCTGCCTTTGCACGAGCATCGGTCCCACACAAGGGCGCCCTTAAGGACTGGCCATGGACAAAATGGGAGAGCAGAAGGGGTCCTCTGGTCCATAACTTCTCTTTGGTCCACTGAACTCTGACCTGTCCATCCCCATCTCCTGAGATGCCACAGAAGTGCTTTTTCTTCAGGCTATTTCACTCCTATGGGCTCCCTTTATCCTTTTTTACAGTGTGGGAATATACCTCCTGAAGTGGGATCCTTGAGGTCCTCCTCTTGTGTTCATTTCTGGGCTGCCTCTTCACCCTGTGCTTTTTGGTTCATACAAGGCAATGATCCTCCACCCTCAAAAGATAACTCCGATTCTCATACAGCGTTTAACACTGTGACATCTGATAGAACTACAGTATATCACCACTGAGGCAGAAGAAAATGACTTACCTACATTTTCCATGAAATACATTAATTCAATGTATATTAACCAAGGCACTACAAATTAGTGACTGTATGTGAGACAATGTGAGCTCAAAGCATTGAAAAATGTGCTATAGAAAGCACAATATTTTGAACTATATGATAAATGAAAGCTAAGATGCATCACAGTTTTATGGGGTACCTCTTCTTTTTCCCCTCCTAAAATATGCAGTATTTTTTACAGTAAAATTTTCACAAGAATGAACTGGGGAAAAAAAAAACTTTCTGAAGATGTCAGAATTAGGACATCTCAACATTGTTGGGATGTTTATTGAATTCATATTTTTCCAGTTCATCAAATGACACAATAGAAGAAATTCTTTAAGAATAGTAACAATTCAGAGGTCAGGACAAAAGGCAAAAAAAGGGGACAATTTCGACTATTGGTAAAATCCTTTGAATCCAGGAGAACTGAACTATGAAGCAATTTTAAGCACAGAAGCATCCAGTTAGGACAAAAGTGGGTCAGGTTTTTAATGGAAAAGCATAGACTAAAGCAAAAAGTTTTTTTCCACTTCACAGTACAGCAAACTTGGATTAAATAACAAGCCTGAAGCTAGAGGTTGTGTCAAAATGTACTTGGTATTACTTAGTAAGTAGAATCCCGTGAGTGCCCCAGAGAGATGATGTCCACCACATTGGACTCTGTCGGAATCGAGGGGCCACAGAAGCTCCCCTAACTTCAGAAAGATCTGAGATGATGAAGCTGTAAATAGAGACGGGCTTTCATATCAGCTCACCGTTATCTTACATCCAATTTTCACCTGCCTTGTCCTACTGTAGGATTTTTCAGTGATACTTATGTTCCCTTGTGAAGGGAGGTACAATGCTGATGTGGAGCCATGCACCATTACCGATGTGTTAACAGCAGCTCCACCAAGACAACAGCTCGCAGTGACACTCAGAGCTCACCCTTTCTTGTGCTGATACAACTTCCCCTGGGGACAGGTAGCAGTTCCTACATGAAAAAAGAAGTCTCATAGTTTTTTTGGAGACCAATTAGGATGGTAAAACCTATGCTGTTCCAGTTGTGAGCTTCTTTAAGTTTTCCCGGCTCCTCTTGAGCTTTAAAATGTTCCTCTAGAGCCTCCCAGGGCACTGTCTCCAAGGATGCCCACTCTTATGCTCAGCGGCATCGTGTATCACCATGTATTTGTAAATACAAATATTTTAATCTAGTTAGGATAAGAGTATGCATCACTAGCAAGCCTCAGCAGCACTGAGCCTGGCTGTACTCACTATGTATTAGCTGCAGCTCAACAGCACAAATCCATTCTTTACCCCCTAGCTCAAGGACCTTCTTGGTCTCTGGGGCAGAAGTAGTTTATACAACTGGAGCATGAAGTTTTGTGCTGTTTGTGAGGCTTTTTTATTATGACTATTTTTTTTAACTCCTTTGTTGGGTGTTTAGGTGAAGAAGCTGCCTGGTATGCACTTGAAGGGACAGTGTACCAATTGCTCATAGTCACAAGACCCTAATGTAGTAGCCAAAGAGGTTGTACATGTTTCTGGCTTCTCAGACACAATGAAGCAGTGCTTCAGCATGGCTGGGGGAATCTTTTACAGATTTTGTCATGTTGAAACTTATATAAATCTATAGTCTACAATCTTAGTTAATACAGGAAATAGTCTAATTATTAATGTGAATGTATCAACATCTGAGAAGTCTTCTCTCAATGAAAACACCAAATAAATTAAKTGAAAAAGAATCATGAAATACTTCTTTTCTTTACAAGAGTTCTGATCCAAATCATGACACAAGTGAATTTGTGGTTGCACAAGCATATTTAAAGCCCCATAAAACAGGGCATTTCACTAGCTCACAGCAAAACGACTCCTCATCCCCACCTAGTGACAAAGGTGAAAAAATTGTTCAGCTTTCATTAAAAACCAAATGGGCTCCACTGGGTATCACAGCTATGCACACACAACGGGCACTGCAGTCCACCTGCAACTAAACCTACTTCAAGCTAAGCTGCAATAAGTTATTCAAACTGTTTCATTATCTCATGAGATAAGAATATAGAGTGGTTTGATCATACYTGTATTAAGTGGGATTTTTAAAGGTTATAGAAACCTTTAAAATATTATTTTAAGTGCCAATAAGTTAATCTTACATTGCGCCAAAGCTGCCTCTGCCTTTGAGCAAATAGCTATGCTTATAAAACCCAACTGAACAACTGGACTTTATATGCAGCCTCCTTTCATATGTACACAGGTTATTTTCCTGACAAAAATATTGATGAAACAACAATTGAAATGAGGGCAGCRATCCTTAAATCAAAGTGAAGAAAAAGCTGTGTGCACACTACATCTGGAAGCTGTGCAAATATGCTCACAAAAATCAGGGCCATAATACAGCATTTCCAGTTTCAGGAGAAAACCTGTGTGAAGAMCAGTGCGAGAATTCTGCATTATTCTTACAACAATTTTGGGTGACTGTTTATTTCCCTGCTTTTGCACAATATGCTGGATGGGCCAACTTCTGCCCCAACGCCTCCATCTAGGAGACAAGAGGAAACATGATCACCCAGAGCACCACCAGCATATGGGCTGTTCTGTACCTCCTCACTGGGCTGAAACCCTCAGCATGGAATGAGGAGGTGTGAAAAATGGAGGAAAGGGCCTTGGAATTCTGTTTAAAAAGGAGCCTGGATGAATGGGACAAAAAGGATCCCACRCCTTCAGGCTCCATCTCACAGCCCTATGCTGACAACTGCTTGGGCTAGGGTGGGCAGGCTACCGATCTGTGCAAGGAGAAGCCTGGATGTTTAACTAGAGGCAGTCATACCAGCCTGGCACGTTCATTAACCTGGGTCTTTAACTGACATGCTCTGCAGGTGGATACTTTATTTCCRAGAGACTCAGCTATTTACGAATTCCCTCAGTGGAGGAGACTCTTGTAAGGAACTAAACAAAACCCTTCCAACTAAAGGATCCAGAGGAAGAAACGACAGTGCTGAGGCCTGGTGCTCTTGGACCTTCCCCAGAACACCTCAATCCAGCTGCACCCTGTGCCCGCTGTGGGCCTCAGCCACACACTGCAATTTATCACGGCACATATAAGGAGCATGACCACAGTATGAGACTCACCGTGCAAACAGATTTCCAAGATAAAGTACAGTGGTTTAGCGTTGCCTTTCGGGAGGAAAGAAGGAAAGAACACTCAGTACTGGTTAAAATGCCTGCTTGCTGTTTGTGCTGCCAACATCCATTTGGGTTTGTCTCGTTACCACATTTGGCCTTCAGCTACAACTTACCCTTTGGTTTCCTCTGATACGTGAAGCAGGTTAGCCCTGCTCACATCTTTTCTCCCTCCACACTCTGAGCTGCCTGATGAGAAGACATCAGGCACATCTAGATGATGTGTAAGAAACAGACCTTACCTCTCCCAAAAAGTCAATCCCACTCCTATCAGAATTATCAAATCCTCTCACCCTCCTTGCCGATGTCCTCTATCTAGGATGTTTGGTAAACTGAAATAGGAGCCGATATAAACACAGACTGTCTGCCAGAATAAAAATAACCTTTTTGCTTGGTATAGAGGAAGACCAGGAATGACAGCAGTGTGCCAATGAGGGAAATCAATTCCACTCAGCCACTGTGATACAAGACAACTCTGAAAAATGCGTTTAGAAGACAGAATTTTTGTAATTTTTTTAGAAGTTCCCTTATCTTATGTAGTAGGAGGAGTCAGGGAAAGACTATTCTTGCCCATCCTGCTCTATCTGCAGTGCATGCTCCTCCCCACCTGAGAGAAGAGGCACATTCTTCTGCTCTAACCTGCTTTGCTGTCCTCATCTTGACAGCTTATTAGGAATTATACACTAAGACAGAATCTTATTTTGTTACTTTCTACGTCTGAAGGAAGTGCGTATGCCTGAGGAGTACACTGAGTATGAGAAAGGTGCAGCTGTATATTTACCTGGAAAGCACCAAGCACTTTCAGTGAAAGATTTTTCAAGTGTAGGTGATAAGCAGARATGTAAAATATCCAGCTGATATTACAAACCAAGAGCAATGCAAGATTAGTGGAAAAAAGTTAGGATCCTGTTTCTGCATTACACCCACCAAGTCTCCTGTGACGATCTCTCACCCAACTTGTAAGGAGTGAATTAGATGATCACTATGATGAGTCTGTCAGTGGTGGCAGAGTGAACAGAGAAGTTTATTATGTGCACAGCAGTACATGATAGCACACRCTGTTAGCAGATTCTTAGGGTTTAAAGTCTACTGATTTAGTACCTTTCCATTTAAAAGTTCCAAGTATTTTATGGTCAAGGTTAAGCTTGGGGGAAACTGAATCTGGCCATTACTTTTAACTCCATTTTACATAAGACTAAATTGAGTATGGAAAGAAAAAGACATTCTGTCTGTCCAAGCATCATCTTGGAGAAGTAAGAAAACCTCTGACACACTCCTGTCATGGTTAGGACATAGGAAGTAGCAAACAAGCTTATTTCTCTTCAGGAGGTCCTTGTCCTTTGGTTATTCTGTGCTCACTAACAGTGGCACAGTCCTGTTAGCTTACATGAGTGCACAAGTGCACAAGTGATTTGCAGGCCAAAGCTCCTCTGTAGGTATAAATGCTTTCTAAAGATTTCATCAGCCACTCAGCCAAGAACGTGCAACAGGTAAAAATCCTGAAGCTGGAACAGAAAACTGAGTACTTGCTACAAACAGCTCATACTGAGTCCCCAGCTGAAGCATACAGCCCCAAAAGATGTTCATTAATGACACCAAATAACACCACTCAAACTGTCCATTTTTAGATTAATTGCGATAACTTGGTGCAGACCAAAGCAGAGGTGCTGACCAAGAGCTGGAGGCTCTCTTGAAGGCACGTTGTGTGGCATGCTGTGGGCAAAGGAGTCAGTGTGCACCAAGTGTGTACCAAGCACCAACATGTATGAGAAGAGAGACAGCAAACAACTGTGCTGTAACTGTTAGGGTAACACAAAGAAAATATTACAGCTCTGATAACGATTTCCTTTCAGCCAGCGAGCCTGTGACAGCTGGCCAGCTCTGTCATCTTTTGCAAGTACAGTTCGTATCTCGCAGTTCACAAAGGCAAATACATACACAGAGTTGTCTTGTTTGTTATTCTGGAAAATGCTGTTTTGGCTCAGTCTACCCACTGCCAGTCCTGTACACTCAAGGACAGCCCTCTGAGCTCAGTCAGGGGCACTGGCATKATGAATTTTTTTTTGAAGAGGAAGAGCAGTCACAGATGGGCCAGAAACGGGATTAGCAAAGGGGGAAACCTGAGTGTGCGCACCAGAAAATACAAAATCAGGCCTTGCAATCTCTTCTGTGACCATGTGTTTCTAGCAGTGCTCTTGCCTTTTGTGGCATTAAAGTGCTAGTGCAGTCCGAGATGTCCTGCTCATCTTCACACACTCCATCCAGTTAGCCACACACAGAGCCATGCATACTGCAGCAGTGTTGTTCGTACCACTGCCTCAAGAGCACTGCAGCTGGCTTTTGTGCAAAACCCCTTGTCCAACACCCAAGAGCTGCCAAATAGCCAGGCTGGAGCAAAGCAATGTATGGGAAGTGAGCCAGGGCCTAGTCTTAAAAAAGGCACCTTCTTAAAGAAAATAAAGGAGGAAAATGAAAAGGAGCTAAGAGATTTGAGGAACAGATGGCTAAAAGTTCAAGATTACATGCTATTGGCTCCCAAAAAGGTGGGAATTAATATACAGGTGTTCAAACCAAACTAAGACTACAAAGTCCACATGGAGATTTAAACTTCCGTTGTCAAGAGAATCATCTCATTGGTCTGCTTTTCTCTGGAGACCCTTAGCATCCCTTCCCTTTCCCAACATATCGCAGCTGTACACTGCACATTGCAGACACTGTATAGTCGCTCCTATGCAATGTTCACAAGAATACTATTTCCATAACATCAGTTGTCACTACACAGGAAACACCTAGACACGCTGCCTTTCACAGGGTAACTACATATACTTAACACAGTATTACACCCTGCAGGGAACAGTTTCCACGATAATCAGACCCCAGTGGTTTGCGTCCTCTGCGCTCACAACATGAGCGCTGCTGACCCACGGGGTTCTTCCCTGGCTCAGAGGTGGCTGCTGCTGCGCAGGATTGCACACTCTCAAGGCTGAGCACGAGCCCGGCCCCATGTGAAGCAGTTACGTGAAATCAGCATGCAGGGATGGCTGTCAGCAAAGAYGACTCCCTGCAAAAGGCTAAGACTTTATGTATTAAATAATTATTACAAATAATTACTGCAGTGTTGGTAGGGAGGACAGAATATGCTAGAAATGCAAGGCACAAGACAAATTCTGGGAGAATACTGGGTGATATTTCAGACCTGTCAATTCATGCACCGTGCTGATTCTTGGTGCAAATTACTCACATTTCGTCCGGACTTGCCTACAATGAGCTTCTTTTGTCTTTAACAAAAGTGGTTTATGAGCCTGAACATTTATTCAGTAGCTGAGAGGTAAYAGAAATCAGTCACACCATCAGATCACTGTACTTTCCAGTGGCAGAAGAGATGGGCATTATGCTAAATCAAAAAGAAAGTGCAAGTTTGGCTTTTATCAGCCCAGAATGAAATTTCAGTTTGATACTCCCTGCTAAGTCATGGCCAGTACAGGAGTCTTTGAAGAGGAACTGTGGCTCCTCATCACTAAGAGACAGCAAATCTCATATCTCAGGGAGGCTGGAAGCTGCCTCCTGGTCTGTCGGGGGAAACTTCACTCCTTCCCTTTACCCCGTAACGAGTTCTGGCACCTCRTAAACCACAAGCTGAAGCTGAAAGACAGTAGTTTTCCCCAGGAACATCTGGTGTTGAGCAGCTGCTACAAAAACTGTTCTCCACTATATTTTAATAAAAATGGAGCAGATGGGGAATGGCATGGGAGGATTTGGTTTTTTGTGAACTTCTGTATATTCTTTCAAAACCACTTTTGGATACAAACAAAAGCTTAGTTAGGAAAACTCTGAAGTCCTCCGCTTCGCTCAGTTAATGACAGGTGGTTTGAGCTAATGCTTTTGCAAAGCAGTTTATAAGTTTGAGTGCTCCACACGATGTTTAGACAGAGGCACTTTCTCAGTCACACAAAGTCTTCTCAGCTGGCTCTCTTGTCCAGGTGCCCACAAATGTTAGAGTAAGAGCAAAAGGCCAGCCAGAGCCGAGAACTCAAACTCCAAGGTTGGCATCCCCTTTTAGTGACAGTGACCTTCAGAAGAGCATATTCATTACTGGCTGGAAGGGTGCAGAGTTTCAAGAAGTTTAGCCTGTTTCTGCCCATGGTAATTCTGGTCCTCTTCCTCCATTTAAAAATGCATAGATTTTGGATTTTGTATTTATAAAAGTCACTTTGAAAGTCTCTATACAGGTAGTACTGATGGGTTTAAATAATAATTATGGTGGTTTCAACATGTAGACAGTATGTTAGCAGTGTACTTTTGTAAGCTTTTCAGTATAAACAAGGTCCACAACTGCTTCAGGAAGTCGGAACCGCAGCTATGAGTTATCTAGGCCAAAGGACCTTCCAGCTATTCAGCTGTTGTTTGCTAGCACTCCATATGCTGCGCTTGAGATTTAGTATGCACCTTTCTACTGCTGTATGTATCCAATACCTATTTTCTCTTTGCATAACGAAGTGTGGCCACAGAAATTTGTTTTCTTGCTAGGATAACCCACGCTTGAGGAATTTATACTATACTGGCAGTGTAGATTCCTATGTAGCATCATACTCTGTAAGTCCTACAGGGTTAAGCAGGGCTATTAACATTAATAGAAGTTAATAGCAGTTAAAACTTTTGCTCACTAGAATATTAAGTATAATTTCTTTGTATAACAACCAGCACACAAGCATTAAGAACTAACCTATTATAACAAACAGTCAATAGTCTCTGCTGGGAAATAATGAGTGACAAGCTCATTCAAGCCATATTACCATTAAAACAAAGCAAGCAGCGGATTTCACAAGGACAAGAGCTTCATTAAAGTATGTGTATGCTGTATATTCTTACACAAGGGTGGACATTGCAGAAGCAACTGCAATGAAGCCATAATTGTGTATGTGTTCAAACTACAGAGTCTGAATATGTCAACTTCACCTGAACTTCTAACATCTTAATGTAAAATTTACTTTATCCCTTTTTCAGTAAAATTCACAAAGTAACCCCAATCTCCTGCTCAGTATTTTAATTTAAACTTCATCAGAAAACAACTAGACATCATTACGATTCACTCTGAATTATTCAAATATCCCAAACTTTCTCTCTCCTTAGATGTTAGTGGTACCAAATGTGCAATTCCCCCCTCGTGACATGAGTATAGCTCACAAGTATGAGAGGAGACTGGGCACTGGGAAGATGYAGCTACCCAAACCCAAGAAGTGGTCTCTCCTGAAGCTGCCTTCTTCAATGATCTTTTTTTTTTTTTTTAAACCAAGTTGCTAAATAGCATCTGCCCTTTGAATGCATTCAGGCAGACAACAAAAGGATTCCAAAAAAACAGGTGCTCAGACGGACCAATTCATAATGGACTTTGCTAGAGCTGGAGACAGGAAATTAACTGTACATCAGATACCATATAACACTTTTCTATGATAGGAGCACAGACTTCTGAAGGCTCACAAAAGCCAGAATAAATGCATTTTTCTGTTGGCACTCTGTCTTGCTTGCACAATTTGATCATTTCAATAGACCTTGCAAAGCTAGAGCTGGTACATAAAGCAATTGCTAAACAATCTGTATTACTGCCCTAGCTTCAAAATGCTGTGGAACAACTATCACCAGGCACCTCTTAATTAATCCAAACATATAAGAGTTTAGGAAAAATACTCAAAGCAGCAGGAAGTAGGAGAAACAGGTACATGCATGAGAACTAAAATAAAGCAAACAACCAATGAACCAAAGTTTTATAACTTTTTTCCTCCAGTAAAGTACTTGCTGCTAGTCTCCAAGGTTCTTTGGACCTTGTACTAAATGTTGTCAAGTAATTAATATGAGGCCGGCAACCTCGCCTTTTCCAGGTTGTCATGAGCTCTGAAGCAGAAAGGAATAATTGTTCGGTATCTGTGGGTAGCTGAAGGTTATTTTAATACCTACGTACTTCTAGCTTACCATGAAAAACGACCCTCAAGTTTCTATAAAAAGCAGCTGTTCAATGTATATCATATTCAGGAACATTTAGGAACACTGTAAATCTACTCTTCCTATTAAACAGTGAGGCTATCTGCACAGACATGTTTTGATTTATAGAGCTCACTGTCTAAAATTCATCCCTTCTGCCTCTATTTAATATTTCCATGTTTCTACATGAATTACGTTGTTTATAAAAACAGAGGGGTAACAAGAATTAAAGTATCTTTAGCAGTCAGCTCCCTCAAACTGTCTTCAACAAAGCATATTTACATTTCAATCAGTAGTGTTTTCCTAAAACATACATGAGACTAGAGAGCAAGACCAGGCAGATTTGTTAAAGATAAATATTCTGAAAGAGGGCTAAACTGATTAYGACAGAAACGTTCACCCAAATAAGCTCAGTAAGGTTTTTGGTTTTTCTGTTAATAATAGCCAATAGCTAAAAATAAGCCATGATGTCTCCAGCAATTGGAACAAATTGAGAAGTTACAATGATGAACTTACTAAAATGTAAACCCTTCTTTCATTCAGAGCTTCGGGATGCAAGCTGCAGTTTACTAAAGCATACAATCTCTATTGAAGTTCTTGAAACAATCTTAAACATAGACAAAGAATTGTTTAAGATGATGTCACATTTATTTTCAGAGTTGCAATGAGAGCTACAATACTATATTGACATATAAAATACATTTCATTTGTCTAAAGAAAGCATTTAAAGTTATTTCAGCTACTATTCGGGTCCTCTGATACTCAAACACTGCACATGCACATAGAGATTAAAGTATAATGCTCTGCAGCAAATGGCTTTCAGAATAAAATATTTTCTATTTCTTAACATCTTACCTTCATAATTGCCTTCTAGGAGACCCAGATGCTCAAGTGCCTTCACAAATCCAACAATTATCACCAGTACAACAATCATTTCAAGTCCCTCCAAGTTCATCTTGAAAAATTATTCATGTAAAAGCATCTTTTCTTAGGGAGCGTCCTGACTTCAGAGTTAGACTTTAATTAAAAAGCCCTCCTAGTCCAAGACATGCCACACAACAGATAARTACAATGCTAAAGAAGCCCAGCATATTCCCACCATAAAACATTTCCATTGACAGCAAGATGAACACAGGAATGTAAGGAAGTCACATCTTACCATGTCTGCATCACTTGCCTGCACGGATACAGATGTTTCAGTCTCTAAGGCAACAGAATATACAGTAACCACTTTGTTTAGCATTTCCTCTCTGTCACAGCCAAAATTCACCAAAACTCTCTGATATCTAGTAAAATCTGATGCTCCTTTTTCACACTGAATTACAGTTTTAGAAAGATCCTGTAGTTAACAACACAGAGGAAAAAGTCCAAACATATTCTTTGCTTGATACTAAAGTGAACTTCAGAAAACGCAAAGGAAAATCATTTCATTTAGAAAATGACCTATTGCTGTATTTCCCTGTCGAGTGAAATACAATGACAGAAGGTTAGCAACATCTTTGAGTACCTTGTTTTCCCACACTGCACATGCGTTTTACATCAAATACAGGAATCTAGCAAAATATTAAATATGGTAAGAAGAGACTTGTTAGAGGGAAATCAGTTTTAAAGTTTGAGGGATATGTGAGAAACAAAAGCCTTTCCCTCTTGCTGCACAGCCCTGGGGGCTCTGTGCAGATGGTGGAACAACTGCCCTTGCTGGGTCAGCTGCTGCTCCCATGGCTGTTTCCAGATGGGAAAGGCAAGAAATGGCATCAAGGACACAGTATGCCCATGGCCAGAATTGCGTGCAACTTATTGCTCTGCCTCAGGAAACACTTTTCCAAGCACTCAGAAAAACTGAAATTGTTTCCAAGTCCTTGGACCTGACAGTTGGGAGCAGATTCTCTGAAGGACCTTATTCTCACCTGAGCACCTTAATAGCAGACATCATCAAGCACTTGGCTGTCCTTCCTACTTACCTTCACCAGCTCTCCATATTTGCAGCCAGTTTCAGACATGCACAGAATTGAAAAAAAAAAAGCCAAAACCAAAACCCCTTTCAAAAGCCTGGCCACTTGTTCCAGTAACTTTTGATTAATTGGCCTGAAACGGCTGCTGCTTCTGTGCACAAGGTCACCTACCACACCCGTTCTTTGAAGTCACTTTGGGATAATCTGACTTTGCAAGTAAGATATGTGTATATATATAAAAAAGTCTTAACTTATGTTAATACTGTAATTATTATAATATTACATTAATAATACTCATCTGAAAGACTGAAATCTGACTCACTGTTTTCAGTTATTGTTTTTTAACCATTTGTGCACTTCTATCTTTAACCGATGTTTTATGTTAATGTCTCCCAGGATATTCTTGTCAAGTTGCATTAAGTACTTAAATGATGTTACGAGGACCTGAGTACCAAGGCCTTCTGTATGCATGCTAGCTTACCCTCCTGGAACTACAAAATGGACCCTGTATTGCTGTATATAGCAGAATCAGTCCCACAGACTCTTTTGAAAGCTGGTAAATGATTTTCTTATTGAGTTCAACAATGCTTTGCTGTGTTGCAGGGTGTTGTTAAAGGCCTGAATGAAGCTGTTTCCCATATGATTATTCCAATGTATTAATATTTTAGAGGTATTCCTTCATTACCAATATAATTAACATCATCAGCATCTACAGCTTTTCTCAGGTATCCCTATTCAAAAATAAATCTTATACTTTTCTCTTCACTATCGAACTTCATTTGAGGATCTCACAACTCCTTACCAAATTTCTCATTGAAACTGAACACTCCTGAGGGGAGGTTAAGAATTTACTGAAGTATCAAATCCAATTACCATGGAAATGAAACCATCTTTGGGACAGTCCAGACATAAGGTATTATAATTTACAACAATAAATAATGTTTTAGTACAGAAAGCAAAAGGAAGAAACACTACCTGATGTAAAATGGACTGGGATAGAAGGTAAAAAGAAGAAAGTAACTTAAGCTTAATTTTGGTCAAGTTTAAAACCTCTGCTCCTACTAAAAGTGACATGAGCTGGGTGATGCCAATAAGCATTCAGAATTAATTTTATTTCTGTTTGGAAAGGCGATTTCTCACAGTCCAGTGCACTTGTACCACTGTTCTGGTTTGCTGCTGCTCTCAGCTGAGCCACCAACACAACCAATTRACAAATACATAATTTCTTTTTCTTGTCAAAAAATCCATTTTGTAGAAAATAAAAATGTTCCACAGAAATGGATCTTTTTGATGAAGGCTGCATTTCCAGAGCAGCCCAGCTCCTTGACATGTTGAGGCATCCTCCCTCCCTGCTTGGATTCAAGAGGCAAAGTCCAAGTTCTGCTTTAGCCCGTGCAGAGCAGAGCGCTGCCCTCGCTCAGTGCCRGAGCTCCAACCGGGGAGGGCCTCTCCCACCCCCAAAAAGTAGGAAGGGACTTCCACAGGCCCTACCTTCCTCTTATGACGCTTTTGTTACTGAATTATTGGTTGCTCTGCACCCTACTTCATGGAAGCTATTTGAAAGGTTTCCTCTTTTTTCAGACAAAAAAGGCAATTTTTAAACCTCGGAGTACTTCCCAGCTGTTTTCTGGCCAGCCCAAGCCACCAGTAATCGTGTCTTTGGGGAAAGAGAAAGAGAGAGAGAGAGAGAGAGAAAAGGAACCTATCAAATATACTCCAATCAAAACTTATGTAGCTTGGTGAGCCGACAGAACAAAGCTGCGGGCTGTGCATTTCATACTAGTTATTTCCTCATAGCAATATATCATATTTGTAACAAACTCTCAATATAATTTTCAATTGTTCTTTTTTGAGCCTCAGCAATTCACTGTGAAGGAAAACACTCCTGTCAGCTGAGAAACACAGGAGAGTGTTCTGGGAGGAACATATCCAGTTACCGCTGATTGCAGTGTCTGATTATCCATTCACCTGTCTACATGCAGTGAAATGGGGGTCATCGCTACCTTAATTCCTCCTCTCTGTTCAAGGAGGAAGGCTGAGTGCCTGGCCAGCAGTGTGCTGCAATGCCAGGGAGCAAGTTATCCAGCGGAATTCCAGGCCATCACAGTGCACAGGAGGGACAAAGAACAACAGGAAATCAAACTCTGTTTATCACTAGAATACGCACGCAGAATCCAGCATTCCTGGGAGTTCATTATGTACGGACGCTAGCCCTAAGTAACTGCTTAATTAGCATCTGCTTTGCAGTTAGTCTTCACAGCATGAGGTAAAAATTAAGGTGCATGAAGGACAGAACAAAAAGGAGAGAGAAAGAGGAGAAAGACATGACTAAAAAAAAGGCAAAACTACAGACAGCTTTTCTCTAGGCAGACTCTCTGAGAGGTGCTCACATACAGTGCTCTGATGTTGGATAAAGTTTGAACTGGTGCAGAACTGGGCATCCAGATGGGTCTGGCAGGTAACATGTTGGGTGCAAGGCTGGGGACCACACGGATAAATGGCTTGTGCCAGTGTCCTAACCACGCTTGTGAGAAACATCACCCCTCCATTCCCAGCAAACAAGGAGAGATCTCTAACCTAACTCACACGTGCATAGAATCATAGAATGATTTAGGTTGGAACAGACCTTTAAGATCATCAAGTCCAACCATTAACCTAGCACTGCCAAGTCCACCACTAAACCATGTGCCTGAGGACCACATCTACACGTCTTTTAAATACCTCCAGGGATGGTGAATCCACCACTTCCCTGGGCAGCCTGTTCCAATGCTTGACAACCCTTTCGGTGAAGACATTTTTCCTAATATCCAATCTAAACCTCCCCTGGYGCAACTTGAGGCCATTTCCTCTTGTCCTATCGCTTGTTACTTGGGAGAAGAGACCGACCCCCACCTCGCTACAACCTCCTTTCAGGTAGTTGTAGAGAGCGATAAGGTCTCCCCTCAGCCTCCTCTTCTCCAGAC
>JAYKAV010001820.1:808724-859048 GCA_035582835.1 Phoebastria nigripes
GTTCTCCAGCCCCTTCACCAGCTTTGTTGCCCTCCTCTGGACACGCTCCAGCASCTCAATGTCCTTCTTGTAGTGAGGGGCCCAAAACTGAACACAGCATTCGAGGTGCGGCCTCACCAGTGCCGAGTACATGGGGACGATCCCTTCCCTACTCCTGCTGGCCACACTATTTCTGATACAAGCCAGGATGCTGTTGGCCTTCTTGGCCACCTGGGCACACTGCTGGCTCATATTCAGGTGGCTGTCGACCAACACCCCCAGGTCTTTTTCTGCCGGGCAGCTTTCCAGCCACTCTTCCCCAGGCCTGTAGCGTTGCATGGGGTTGTTGTGACCCAAGTGCAGGACCTGGCACTTGGCCTTGTTGAACSTCATAYGATTGGCCTTGGCCCATGGATCCAGTCTGTCCAGGTCCCTCTGCAGAGCCTTCCTACCCTCGAGCAGATCAACACTCCTGCCCAACTTGGTGTCGTCTGCAAACTTACTGAGGGTGCACTCGATCCCCTCATCCAGATYGTTGATAAAGATATTGAACAGAACTGGCCCCAATACTGAGCCCTGGGGAACACCACTTGTGACCGGCTGCATCAAACAGCAGGAGTTGGGAAAGCAATCAGGAAAGCACCAAGACAGTATCTATTTGTTAGTTAAATTTTCCTGTACAGTTACCCTTAAGGGCACGTCTAAGATTTGACTCCACTGTGTCAGTTCACAGTCCAGATACACTGTTCCTCTCATTTCCATCTGTCGTTCCTCCCCTACACAAACCTCTTCTTATCTTTTTCTTTAAACTTTGGAAACTGGACCAAGTCCAAAGAGGAGAAGATGACCTGTTTGGCATCACAGCAGCACTCTGATTAGGGTAGCAACTGACAAGAGAGCCGGATCAGATCGCCCTGCTCTGATCAAGCCCAACCATCTTGATGGCCTCAGAATTACATTTACCAACAACTGAAAACAAGGCAGATCACTGCAGAAAGCCCCCACAGCACTCAAGGGGATCCACACAGGGATGACAGCAGCACAAGCAGAACTGCAGACCTTCCCTCTGCTCCCTGGCCTCTTCTCCCTGGCGCTTCACTTCATGCAAAAAATAAAGAAGGGGACAGTATCAGCTGCAACATGAGACTGTTTTGCAAAGTCAGTGCATTACACAATTACACGGCTAATTCAGGACAGGGATTCCCAAGCTAGTCCACACGCTTCTGCTCCTCAGTTCTTATGTTGCTTCACTCCTCTAGACAGTAACCAGTCTCTCAGCTGAGCCTTGTTGCAGCAGACGCTGGCTAATCCATCATTTTATTAATAGTATGATTACGGTATAAATATTTCATTTCATGGTGTGTGTAGGAGGAGGCTTCATTATGCTCAGTATCTCTGCATGCGCATCTTTTTTAAATACAGCTCTGTTAAACTTATGGCAAATATGTCAGTTCCAGCTCTTTCAATATTTCCTTTAATGCTCTCAGTATTTTCTCAAATGCTAATAATGTTAAATTCCAGGCCAATTTATTCAGTGAATAAAATCCACATCCAATAATATAATTTCTTTTATGATACGGTCATACAAAAAGATGCAGTAAGAATTTAATGCAAATGGGAATTAAATCTTCGAAAAAGAGAGTTGTCATTTTCCTACTTTATGCGCTGTATAATGAAACAGTACAGTAAGTATTGCTTAGGTGGCCAGGGCAGTATTTTCACATTTCAGTGTTTCACAGGTAAACTTTGCCACACTCTTGTTTTTTTAAAGCATCCTAGTCATAGCCTTAATATAGATAGTGTCATCTTTTTTTTTTCAGAGTACTAACCATGTTCTTAATATAGACACTATTAACAGTGTTCAATGTTTTAATTCAGGAACAAACAGCAGTATGAACGCTGAATTACACTTTTAACACAAGCAACTGCCACATTTCTGTTTGCTACTCCATACTAGAAAAGGCAGTGCAAAACACTTGTAAAGTGTGTTTCAGTTTTCCCAGCCCCCAGGGTCTGCTAGCAGCTCACACGGTAATCCTTTATTTTTACAGTTCTGATTTCAGGAGCAATGTGGAGCTTTCTCAGTTTAAATAAATGATAAAATATTAAATTAAGAACCTCAGGTAGAGATTTAATTCTCGGGAGAATGCTGAGGAGAAAATCCAGCTTGAGTCACTTAAAATATAACACTTTGATTATGGTTCAGTGATACCAGTGATCTCCAAAGTGATTGCAAGGCACCCATTTAATTCCAAAGTAACAGTTAACATCCATACTAAACTTCTAGTTACAGCATGGTCCATTTTTTGAAGAGGCTGTTTAAAGCTGACTTAGAAACAAAAGTCCATGGTTCCGTATGCACGCTTGCTGGATGCCTGCACCTGCAGCAAGAGAGTGGAAAATCAACTGTGAGCAGAACWGCAGCAAACCAGCACCAAGAGGTGCTGTGGAAGAAAAAGCTCAGAGGCAACAGCAGCAATGTCACCTAATGCTTGGTAATGCACTTCATGAACCATTTCCAAGGGTGCGGGTATATCATGGACCCAGGTTACAGGTGGAGAATGGGACGCATGGTGTGATAAAGCTACTTGGCTAAGGTCACTGAGCCTGTCCTGGCAGAGCCAGCGGCAGAAAATGAGGCTCCCAACTCTTTCTTCAGTATCCTCCCAACCATACGAAGCCATTCTGCTCTCATGGATTTAGCAAGGAGGGCAGATAACACCAGGCATGGAAAGCAGCTAAACCTCTCACATTAAAACAAATTAATGTGTAAAGGTGACACGAATGCCTCCTTGTGTAAAAACCTGTCATTTCAGATGAAGCATGAAATTGGGGTTAAAACAGACAGCCACCACAGGCTTGCATGACTGTCAGGGATATGTGCTGTTTGCAGAAACACTGCTTATGGATTCTTATTTCCTTCCTGAAGCTTTAGTCAAATTGGCTACATCATACTGATAGGGCTTTAGAGAAGCCTCAGCTCCCTCAACTGAATGACAATGGAGAGCRTTCCAGATACCCAACATAGCAAATACCGCGACTGTCTTTTCTGTGCTATAAAAAGGAGATAAAGGGTGCTAATGGTATGAGAAAAATACCCATATGGTGCATAGCAGAGCAGGGGAAAAATAACGCAAGTTTTCAGAATTTTGGTGAAATTTTAGTTTGAAGAATTTTTCCTCTAAGCAATCATCACAGCAGACAACAAGGCTTAATGACAGGATCTGCCAGCAGGAAAAACCTGGAACATYCAGCATCTGAGCAGGCAGTCACCTGTTTGTGGCAAGCAAAACTGTGTCGAGTATTCACTGCACAAAACTCTGTCCTGACCACAGACAAGGCTGAAATGTGTTACTGTTGTCATTACATAAACGTGTGCAAACATCTCTGAGAAGGATCCCCTTTACTGAAAGAACAGGACTAGGAAAACATGCAACTCCTTTGGTTTTCTTGGATACACCAATTTTTTCTGCTTTTTAAAAAGTCTAAAAGTGGTTATCATAATTATCTTTAATTTACAACAGGAATTTCCTAGGGTAGAGAGTCAGTGAACCTGGAGTCTGCTCAAACATGAAGAGGCACCGCTGGATTGAACCTGCCTCAACAAGCAGGGTATGATACCCAAGAAAGGAAATGTTTTGCCTTTTTTACATTTTAGTCCCAATTTATGATTATCATACAGGAAGCCATTTCAAGAGGCTTTGTTGAAAAAAAAACAACCTATCTTAGCACAACATACAGACTTGCCAAAAAAATCAAGATGTATTTTTAATCTTAGTTATGTGAAGCTCTTACCAGCCTGGTCTTATTTTAGAAAATGAACAGCCCAGCGGTTAAATCCCATACTTGGCTTGCAGCTGGATTGTGCAGCAGGCTGTGTGACCACTGAAGCAATACACCTGCTGATAGCTGCGGGGAGATTGCCACATTCTCATCCCAAGTACAACTTATAGCCAGGCCATGATGCCTGACCTGCAGCTTCTGCCATTAATTTTTAAAACTGCATGGTAGCATTAGTAGGCGAGTTGCCTTCACTTTCTGAATTCTAATTATAATGAGAAAACCGTGCCTCCAAACAAAGTCATGTTCAAAAGGAAAAATGAGAACTATATTTGAAGACAAAGTATCTTGCAAACTCTCCCATCTTAAGTATCAATTTCCAGCAACGAATGTCCTATTATCTAAAGGAGCCGCTATCTATTGCATAAAGACATGAGTTCATTCTGGTCATTGGCCATGTCCACCTACTTTTTTTGGCTATGGCTGCAGCGCTGGGTATCAGCTCAGCAAAGCTACTCTTCTGCCATTCTCGTGTCTGCAGCCTTTGGGGAGGTGGCAGCAAGCAGCACCCTGCAGGCTCAGGCCACGATACAATAACTTCTTCTGCCTCCCAGCCCTTATGTGAGAGGTAACTACAGCTTAGCGATGCGGGTGGTGGTAGGGCAGGAAGGAGCTCCTTCCCACCACCACCATCCCTGCTGGGCACATCCTGGGGGCACGAGGGGCAGGGCGTTCACTCGGCTCTCCACTTACTTCCCAAGGGCTCCTCCATTCCTGGGAGGGGTGTCTACACCAGGTACAGGCTCGTATTCAAACTTACCTCAGCCGAAGCGTTGATGAGAATCAAGGTCATGTCTATGATTTCGCCATTAAGAGTAGCAGAACTAGGGCCTGAAGCAAAGGTTCTGACTTGGGCTAAAAATTAAGTATAAATGCAATAGTGTGGCACAGGCACACTTTCAAAGACACAGATATCCCAATGCATTAATATGGTTTTGCATAGAAGTCTCTGCTTCCTTTAGATTCATATCTAATTCTCTTTACATCATTTAGAAAGCTTTGGCACTTGAGAAACCCATTGAAAAACCTCCTTTACACCATACTTCATTGACTCATTTAGTATCTACAGTTGCTGATGTCAAAGGATGGAATCGAGTTACCCACCAACATTACTAATGAGCTGCGAAAGCACTCTGCTATCACCCAGTCAGCTATTTAACTTAATATTTAAAATATATATTCAAACTATATATTCAACCCTAGTACCCAATCAATAGCTTGAAAACAGACATAACTTCAGCATTCTCATTAGAGAAAACACTGCAAGAAACTAGCCCATGAAACAAAGCATTTCACAGCAATGTATAATAGCATAGCACTCCCTTTCTAGTGAATAAAAGTGAATGGGTTTACAGGTGGAAATAGTTCTTTCTTCACCCATGACTGGTAGATATTGTTATTTAAATCACGCAAGTTCACGCTTCAAACAACTAGAGTGACTCAATGCAAAAGAAACAACATAGAAGATTCAAAATTGCCTACAAGATCTAGTTGTATGATTCCTCAAAGCTGATAATTAGTTGTTCAAAGCACTCTGCATTTGATTAAAGTTTGTCCAATCTATGGGACAAGTCCAAAGACTGCTGGAAACTGCGGGATTGTTATCACAGGAGGTCCTGCCCTGGCCCAGGGGATCTGGGAAACCCAGTCCGCCCAGTGAGACTGGTATTCTGGACATACTGGTGCTGGGGAAAATAATGAGAGGATAAACCACTGAGTATCTGAGAATCTCCTGGTTCAGAACGTCTCACAAAATATATTGCTTTTGGCGTAATTTTAAACTGGTACCAAAATCAGGACTACAAAAATACCCTGAGAACCACCACCTTTGTTATGCTTCCAGATCTACTGCAAGTCCCTGGTGATTCAATTTTATCAGAGAATCCAAAATACCACTTCCTTTTTGAAGGAACCAAATCTTATACTTAATCTCTGCACTCTAAAATAGCAAGTTTAGCCAATATCGTGTCAGATAACATATATTAAGAGCTTAGGAAAGGTTATCTATTATGGGAAGAAAACACTCCATTTGTGTTGAAGCAGCGTTCTGAAAGACATATCTCACATTTGAAGGCAGCCTGTTACGTTAGCAGATAYGTTCCTTTTATCATAGCCCCGAACAGAACATTTAAGAAATGAAGATCAACGTGCTGCCTGAGAAGTAGACTGCACAGAAAGTTACCTAGCTTGTCTTATGTATGGAAGCACTCATTTCTCTTATAGCATTTTCTATTAAACTTGCCTAGTAAAAAAACAATTTCAAAGTTCCTCAGTGGTGAATTTTGACTTTCTCCCTTTCTCTTTTCAGAAATTAGAGCTGTAAATTGAGCTATGCAGAAGATATTAAAGTATGCCCTCCGCAGCTTAGCAGGTCACAGAAATTCACACCTCGGGCTCACAGGCCACACAGTAATTGCACCATCATGGCCCTGGGCAGCTTCCAACCGCTCAAAGCAAGAGTCAAGCTGAGCGGCTGATCTGTACATCAGCAGGAATGACAAGGTTGCATCCACAAGGCTGCTAGAGATGACTTATAGAGATAGATTAAAAAAATAAATATTTATAACTTGACTCAGGAAAAGGTGTTAACTGTCCATTTATATTTAAAGGGCATAAATATCAAGGAGGGAGAGGAATTGTTGCGGAGGTTTACAGAGCATAACTGAAAATAATGGGATGAAGCAGTGCCAAAGGAAAGTGCAGGTCTGACCCCGATTTTCACATACAGGCAAGACTCCCACTTAGACCCACAGAATTTCACTGCTAGAGTACTCTGTATCTGAGTTAATGAAGATTTCCTGAAATATTCACTGAAATCTGCACTCACTGACGAAGGGCATCAACAATGCATTTCACTGAGACCATTTGCTCTCTGAGAGCATTTTCAAAGGGCTGACTCATCTCTTCTTGTCTTGTCCCAGTCTGTGCCAGGTGTACTTTGAAATATGGAAGCGTGCAATGGAGACACTCTCTCTCCTTCAGATGCCTGAACAGACACCCGGGGAAATGAAAGACCTTGTTCCGTGCAGTACATATCGACACACTTCCCTACAGTGTGGGGGAAATCTGAATGTGTTGTTTGATCTTTTTCAATACAGATTAGTGGATAACACGGGGGCCCAATAACAGTGACACCTGGTCTCTACGAACATCAAAGAAAAAGTGTGCAAACATGGTCAGCAACCATATTTTACATGTATTTTACAGAGGAACTGTAGTTGGGTGGACACCTGCAAGAAGACAGCAGAAAAGCAAAGGGATGTTGACCCTCAGGACCACTGAGGTCCTCAGTTTTCAGGCTCACTACATCCTACAAGGGGGAACTGTGTAATGTTACCCGATTTCCTAGAATTTGTCCTTAACAAAGAAATGGCCACTCTAAAAAACAAACAACAGCATTTATTCGATTCAAAATAGACAACAGAATCAGAAACGTTTATAAGGACAAAGGTGACAGGAAAGGAAAAAGAACCAAATTTAATTTTCTCATCTCCAAAACCAAATTCAACAGGCTTTAGAGATCTCGCAAACTTCCAACCATTGTGTAAGACAACAATGACCAACTCAACACAGGAGAAGGAATCACTGGGATGCTCCAGCTTCGCTTTTATGCCACACAGTTTTTCTTGGTGACACATTTACCTTCAAACTCCCCAACTCCCCCATGGATTGATTAATTCTTAACTAATTCAAAAGAAAATTCCACTTTCTCCCCTCAAAGCATTAGTTGGCCTCAGCTCTTTAGAGGTGCCAATAACTTTCTGGTAGGCCAAGTGCCATTCCTTGGTCTTGACTAAATTATTAACAGGCTGTAAACTCAGAGTGAAAATATGCTTTTGAATTTGGTGAGGCAAAGTTTAGTACTTCCATACACTGTGCTTATATTTAAGAGACATATCAACAAACAAACTTTCCTGAAGCATGTAGATAAATGCATGAGGCTCATTGACACTTCTCAACTCAGACCAAATACAACAAAAACCAATCACTTTGGGGCAACCATCTCTGAGAGATACAGAGACAGACATCCAGAAGATCTAGAAAAACAATACAGAATTAGGAAATCATGTTTTGTCATGATGGTTGCATCATAGTGGCAATTTATTCACCTGCTAAACTGTTTTTGGCTCTAACAAACAAGGAGAGAATAAATATCACAGACCTATATAGAGATATGAAGATCTGCACACTGCAGTAACGGAGGGAGATGGTTACAGCAAGAAACAAGTTACTGATGAGATACTTGAATGCACAAAAGACAATACACTCCGGCCATGGAACGGAACAGATGCATCCCCTCTTAAGGCCCTTCTGCTTAAGAGGAGAAAAAATTTAAATGGATTGAGTTGTGGGTTCAAGTCAGCTGGGAGCAAGTTGGAAGCAGGAAAAAGAAGCTGATGTTTTACATGCATGAGTCTACCTGGAATTGAAGAATTTACCTGTTGTCTGAGACTTCACAGACAGGCTGCCTTACAGCCACACTTCCCAGCCACAAGACACAATGCTTTGCTTAGTGCAGAGTATTTGTCTTTTCACTATCAAACATTTTCCCCATAGCAAAATATTGCATTTATTGAGAGCAAAGCGTTGGTGATCAGACACTCATAACAGCTTGAGTGGCATGAGTAAATGTGTAGCTATGCTCAGTGTTTTCCATTTTTACAGGAAATAACATCATGACTGAACTAGAAAGCAGATGGGCAGTAATCTGATAGTTTTGAAACATCACAGATACGTATCTGTTGGTTGTATGGATGTTGCCATTGCTTTGGCATACAGGAGACAGCGGCACAGAAAACATTTTCTTATATAACACTATTTTCCACCTTTTTTAGTAGTGATAATTTCAGACAACAAAGATGAAAAGAAGAGATGCTGAAAGAGATCTGAAATACAGGAACCCACTTGAAGACAAAGCTGAGCTAGCAGGATTAGCAAATCTAACAAAATCAGAGACTACCTGATTTTGTATTACTGAGGGAAGTTTACGTTCTCCATCAGAAAGGAAGGCACTATCACAAGATGTGTAGCATTCTTGTTATGTCTTAACATCATGAGAGAAAGTTGCACCAGGAATACAAGGTGCCAGTTTCATTCTCCTCAGAAGACTTGAAGTGATGCTGTGAACTGAATATATGTTATCCCAATATAGGAAGCCTTTTTGTCCTCAGAAACTTTGGTGTAAGCCTAGTCCCCTTGTGAATAGGACTAAAGTTCTGTAAAATCTAAGCTATGCTCAAGAAGGCCACAGATATTTGTAATTTTACATTGCCACAAACACCAGAAAAAGTGCTTCAGAACAAAACAGATTTGTCTCTGGGTTTGGCAAGAACTGAGCTGTGCCTATGTTCATGATGTGGCACTTAATATATATCTGTGGACTAATAAGACATTATTTTAAAAGCCTGTGTTACTCCTCAACATATAAATGATTACTGAGCATTCAACTTCTACCTCCGGGAAGAAAATGTTTGAAGAATAGATGGTGAAATGGGGTTCCAATATAAAGCTTCAATTTTTACATAAATTACTTAACAGAAATCTTCAGACATGCTCTGTCTTTCAGACACTTCTTATTGCCAGAACTGTATTGTGGGCTTCAGAAATAGGTGGGTTATCCAGACACCCTAATGATGTACCACTTTCCATCATCAGTACAGAGAAACAAGAAACTCAGGGAGAATTCTTTCATCAGGATTTTTTTTCTGACACAAGGGAGACGTTGTTGTAGGAAAAGGAACACTGAGAAATAATGTAAAACAGTGCAAGACAAAAACAAATCTCCAGAAAACAATAAAAAAAAGCCCTGTTTTTCTCCTCCACAGTCTGTTTCACAATAAATTTAAGCCATTTACCTCCAAAGCACTAAGCATCTCTGTTTCAGGTGGTAAGTCATTTGGTTCCAGATAGCAGTTTTGTTTCAGGGGAGATAAGCTTCTTTCTCAGCTACTGAATTGCAGCAGAAAACCAAGAGCAGCCTGAGGTTTCCTCTGTGTTTTTACTAAAGTTGGTTACTTTGTATTTCAACTTAAGGTTACAGGCTAAAACATTTCCACTGCTGCATTTGAACCACCAGGTTCGAAGGGGGAAGTGGATAAAACCAGGCTCGCTAGTGAGTCTAGGGGTGGCAAGCCAATGTTGGGGGCGAAATCGATAGCCCAGCTCAAGTGCATCTGCACCAATGCGCACAGCATGGGTGGCAAACAGGAGGAGCTGGAAGCCATTGTGCAGCGGGATAGCTACGACTTAGTCGCCATCACAGAAACATGGTGGGATGACTCTCACGATTGGAGTGCTGCAATGGATGGCTATAAGCTCTTCAGAAGGGACAGGCGAGGAAGGAAAGGCGGTGGGGTAGCTCTATGTTAGGGAATGTTTCGATTGTCTAGAGCTTAAAGATTGTGGTGATGATGATAAGGTCAAGTGCTTATGGGTAAGGATGAGGGGGAAGGCCAACAAGGCAGATATCCTGCTGGGAGTCTGTTATAGGCCACCCAACCAGGATGAAGAGGCCGATGAAGCATTCTACAAGCGGCTAGCAGAAGTCTCSCGATCGCTAGCCCTTGTTCTCGTGGGGGACTTCAACTTCCCGGATGTCTGCTGGAAATACAACACAGCAGAGAGGAAACAGTCCGGGAGGTTCCTGGAGTGTGTGGAAGACAACTTCCTGACGCAGCTGGTGAGGGAGACTACCAGGGGAGGTGCCTCGCTCGACCTGCTGTTTACGAACAGAGAAGGACTGGTGGGAGATGTGGTGGTCGGAGGCCGTCTTGGGCTTAGTGACCATGAAATGATAGAATTCTCGATTCTTGGTGAAGTAAGGAGGGGGGTCAGCAAAACCACTACCATGGACTTCCAGAGAGCAGACTTTGGCCTGTTCAGGACACTGGTTGAGAGAGTCCCCTGGGAGACAGTCCTGAAGGGCAAAGGGGTCCAGGAAGGCTGGACGTTCTTCAAGAAAGAAGTCTTGAAGGCGCAGGAGCAGGCTGTCCCCATGTGCCGAAAGAAGAACAGGTGGGGAAGACGACCAGCCTGGCTGAACGGGGAGCTTTTGCTGGGACTCAGGAAAAAAAGGAGAGTTTACCACTCTTGGAAGAAGGGGAAGGCAACTCAAGAAGAGTACAGGGATCTCATTAGGTCATGCAGAGAGGAAATTAGAAAGGCAAAAGCCCAGCTAGAATGCAATCTGGCCACTGTCATAAGAGATAACAAAAAATGTTTTTACAAATATATTAACGACAAAAAGAGAGCCAAGGAGAATCTCCATCCTYTATTGGATGCGGGGGGGAACATTGCCACCGAGGATGAGGAAAAGGCTGAGGTACTTAATGCCTTCTTTGCCTCAGTCTTCAATAGTCAGACCAGTCACCCTCAGGGTATTCAGCCCCCTGAGCTGGAAGACGGGGACGGAGAGCAGAATAAACCTCCCGTAATCCAAGAGGAAGCGGTGAATGACCTGCTATGCCACCTGGACACTCATAAGTCCATGGGGCCGGATGGGATCCACCCAAGAGTGCCGAGGGAGCTGGCGGAGGAGCTTGCCAAGCCACTCTCCATCATTTATCAGCGGTCCTGGTTAACGGGGGAGGTCCCGGACGACTGGAGGCTTGCCAGTATGATGCCATCTACAAGAAGGGCCAGAAAGAGGACCCAGGGAACTACAGGCCTGTCAGCCTGACCTCGGTGCTGGGGAAGATTATGGAGCGGGTCATCTTGAGGGCGCTTGCAAGCCATGTGCGGGACAGCCAGGGGATCAGGCCCAGCCAGCACGGGTTCATGAAAGGCAGGTCCTGCTTGACCAACCTGATCTCCTTCTATGACCAGGTGACCCGCCTAGTGGATGAGGGAAAGGCTGTGCATGTGGTCTACCTGGACTTCAGTAAAGCCTTCGACACTGTCTCCCACAGCATTCTCCTAGAGAAGCTGGTGGCTCATGGCCTAGACAGGCGTACTCTTCGCTGGGTAAAAACCTGGCTGGATGGCTGGGCCCAGAGAGTTGTGGTGAATGGAGCAAAGTCCACTTGGCGGCCGGTCGTGAGCGGTGTTCCCCAGGGCTCCATTTTGGGGCCAGTTCTGTTCAATATCTTTATCAACGATCTGGATGAGGGGATTGAGTGCTCCCTCAGTAAGTTTGCAGATGACACCAAGTTGGGGAGGAGTGTTGATCTGCTCAAGGGTAGGAAGGCTCTGCGGAGGGACCTGGACAGGCTGGATCCACGGGCCAAGGCCAACTGTATGAGGTTCAACAAGGCCAAGTGCTGGGTCCTGCACTTGGGTCACAACAACCCCATGCAACGCTACAGGCTTGGGGAAGAGTGGCTGGAAAGCTGCCTGGCAGAAAAGGACCTGGGGGTGCTGGTTGACAGATGGCTGAATATAAGCCAGCAGTGTGCCCAGGTGGCCAAGAAGGCCAACGGCATCCTGGCCTGTATCAGAAATAGTGTGGCCAGCAGGAGTAGGGAAGGGATCGTCCCCATGTACTCGGCACTGGTGAGGCCGCACCTCGAATGCTGTGTTCAGTTTTGGGCCCCTCACTACAAGAAGGACATTGAGGTGCTGGAGCGTGTCCAGAGGAGGGCAACAAAGCTGGTGAAGGGTGTGGAGAACAAGTCTGATGAGGAGCGGCTGAGGGAACTGGGACTGTTTAGTCTGGAGAAGAGGAGGCTGAGGGGAGACCTTATCGCTCTCTACAACTACCTGAAAGGAGGTTGTAGCGAGGTGGGGGTCGGTCTCTTCTCCCAAGTAACAAGCGATAGGACAAGAGGAAATGGCCTCAAGTTGCACCAGGGGAGGTTTAGATTGGACATTAGGAAAAATTTCTTTACTGAAAGAGTGGTTAAACATTGGAACAGGCTGCCCAGGGAAGTGGTGGAGTCACCATCCCTGGAGGTATTTAAAAGACGTGTAGATGAGGTGCTTRGGGACATGGGTTAGTGGGCATGGTGGTGTTGGGTTGATGGTTGGACTCGATGATCTTAGAGGTCTTTTCCAACCTTAATGATTCTATGATTACAGCTCACGCAATGCCCATGAGAGCTGTATCAGTACGATTTTTCACTTAGAAAGGCCTCAGGAGTTGATTGGCATTTCAAGGACCAGAATGGCTGAGCCTGCTTAGAGGAGATTTAAAGCACTCTGCGTTCTTCAGCATCTTGCATCATAACGGTGCTTTCAAGACCATGCCTGCCAAATATATAAATCTACAGTAGGAAAAGCATGAAATTCTGACTCTATGGCTAAAGCTGAGCAAACAGTTCTATCAATCAAACAGCGAAGTCATATTTCATTTCATTCAAAATCAGAGAAGTCTTTATACGTTAACATGAGCACAATCAGTTCCCTAGCCCATGGATACTTGGAGAACTATAGCAAAAGAAAAAGTGCAGTAAACAAAACTACAGTTAAACTACCATTGCTGTTTTATCTGGGCTAGTGAGTACCATTTGGGTTTCAGAACTGCAAGGTTTAAAGAAGAGTAAGTATGCTTTTAATCTTACAACCTTTATTTTCTTCCCCTCCCAACCACATTAACAATTTCTTTTGCAAAAGTGCCTAGCAATCTCAATTAATCTTTAAAAATGCTTTTTAGGTCATATTGCACTCACTGAAATGTCTTGCATTGTGCTTTGCCTAATCAAGTAGGCAAGACTGAAATTAAAGGTGCCCCCTGCACCCTGCAAGGCTCCTCTACTAATCCCAGGACCCCAAACAAATACATTTAAGAATATGTTTTAAAATGTATTTTTAAACGTGTTACAGCTCTGCACTACATTCCCCCAAGAGCAGCGCAAAGACCCTGAACAAGCAGAATTCTCTCTATAAATAAACATAGCTCAGCCTATATAAATACTGATTTGATATTAAACGTAAGAAATAAACTTACTTATTTTTCATACTAAAATTGCAAATATCTCAAAAGTAGAAATCCTCTCCACCCCTTCTCTCTGCTGAATTTCCTTGTTGCTTTTGCACTGGTAGTTTCCCAATAACCTGCCTGATCAACAGTCTAATCACAAGCCTCTCCTTCCTACATTTATCCAAGAGCAATAGGTTCTGACTCATTCCCCTTCTCTACTAAAACAATGACAAGGAGGATTTCAACATCAACATAAAGGTATAAATCACAAACTAAAGGCTGTCACAACAGATTTCAGAGGGCAATACCACAATCAATCCTCAGAGCACAGCCCACCAAGTGAGCTCGAGTAGATGCTTCCCATAACAATTTTTTTTTCCAATGAAGGACTCCCACATACACATACATCCCAATGCTCCTTGTTTCGCAGCCTACCAAGGTCTAAATCGACAGCTTTCTATAGACACCACACAAACAAGTTATTACTGAAGATAACTGCCCATCCTAGTCTTCTGGCTTTTAGGATTCATTTTGTTTTAAGGCAGAATATTTTTCTTCATATATTATCATTAGCCTGAGGGCAACAAAGGAATACTACACTCGTTATGTGAGGCTTACAGAAGAGGTATATTTTTAAAAATGAAATTCTAAAGCCTGATGAAATCTGCCACAGTGCTGAGTTCTGAGATACGCTGGGGTAAACAATGGCTATATATGGACAGCATTTTCAAAAGCATTCGTTTTTAACTTATCTCCTAAGACCCTCAGCATTGTTTCTGCAGTCAATGTAAGGACCGTATGACCTGAATATTAATTTTTACTTCAGTGGATCTGCAGAAGGTTATTTTTTGTATATTTCTTTAAATTGGAGCTTCTTTCCAAAATCCTGCTTATAACTTACACTACATCAGATGTTTATTTTTAAGGCTTTATTTTTGATTTGTCACTATTCACGTCTAATAACTTTTTATCTGCTTACATCTAAAAACCCTTGAAAGAGACATTTATACATTTCAAACAGAAATGCTGAAATACAAGCCTGCTTTTTACTGCAATGAGACATGACGAATGGTATTTTCACATCCAACCTCTCTTCCATTAATAGTTCCAGAGTTCCTTAAAATAAGAGAAATACTACACAGCCTTGTTACACTACAGCATATTTATTCCATTGATCATGTGCAATGTGCCTGGTTCAAAGTGATGCTTATTGCTCTTGGAGGCAATGTATAAATTGTGTAAGGAGTGTGGAGACTGCTCCTTGTGGAGAACTCCCCAAGCAAAGTTTGATGAGGGCATCTAAGGAATATGGAAGGGGAATACAGCTGGGTACCTGTCCCGGTTTCGGCTGGGATAGAGTTAATTCTCTTCCTACTAGCTGGTATAGTGCTATGTTTTGGATTTAGGATGAGAAGAATGTTGATAACACACTGATGTTTTAGTTGTTGCTAGGCAGTGTTTACACTAGTCAAGGATTTTTCAGCTTCCCATGCTCTGCCAGGTGCACGAGAAGCTGGGAGGGAGCATAGCCAGGACAGCTGACCCGAACTGGCCAATGGGGTATTCCATACCATGTGACGTCATGCTCAGTATGTAAGCCGGGGGGAGTTGGCCGGGGGTCAGCAATCGCTGCTCGGGGACTGGCTGGGCATCGGTCAGCAGGTGGTGAGCAATTGCATTGTGCATCACTTGCTTTGTATATTCCTTTATTATTATTACTATTATTGCTACTCTATTTCAATTATTAAACTGTTCTTATCTCAACCCACGAGTTGTCTTACTTTTACTCTCCCAATTCTCTCCCCCATCCCACCAGAGGTGGGGGGGGGGGAGTGAGCAAGTGGCTGTGTGGTGTTTAGTTGCTGGCTAGGGTTAAACCACAACAGTCCCTAAGGTATGAGCTCAGTATGTCGTGTATGAAAAGGCACAGAATTATTGCACGTCATGACAAAGTCAATAGTACACACATGCATTAGAGGCTGATCAGCTGCTGCAGAGGAAAAGAATCTGCTGACCCAGGTTTTGGAAACCAAACTGTTTTCAAAAACCAAAAATGGAAAGTTGGAATCAAAAGGCTTCGAAAGTGTCAAACTTAAAGTGTAACCCTTCTGTGGTGAATTACTTACTCTACACCAAGTGCAGGATGCAAGCTAAGGTATAAAACTGGTAGTCAGAAGGTGTTCAAAAGTGGATGTGAATGCATATTGAGGTTGTTATGTCCAGTATGTCCAAAGAGACAGGTGAGCATGACCAAAACCATTGTAACCTTTCAGAAGAAAAAAATACAGCAGCTACTACAAAACTATAGGTCATTCAGAGATAGAAATATAGCATATGTGAATCTAGTAACACATTTTGCTACCACCTCAAATCTCAGCTTCACTCCCGAAGTGAGGCGCTCACTAGCATGGGAAAATACTCCCTTGTTATTTCATCCTCAAAATGGTAGTGGTGATATAGCTGTAAAGAACATCTGGCCCCTTTTCTCAGTTGATAAAAAACATCCTAACATCAGTCAACAGAAGTGGAAAGGAAAGGAAAAAAGCCAAGCATAAGAAGCTTCTTAGCATTCATATAAAATTTTGCTGGCTGATCTGAATAGTAATTGAAACAAGATAACCAAATGCATAAAATCTAGAGCGGTGCAGAACTAATCAATGAATTTGAGGACAGTGGGTAGCTTTTAGAGTGTCCAGCTGAAATATGAAAAAATCTTTATTTGGAAAGTGAACAATTTTAAGCTTCACAAATGACTGCAAGAGAACGTGCCTTGTGTACCATTTTCTGTATATTGATCATCAATATCTGTCCTGCAATTAGCATTACAATAGCAACATAGGCGTACARAAATATTGCAAAAATATTTTTGTTACTGGTACATGAATAGGAATCAGAGATTAGGACAACAGAATCCTTCATAGTACGGACTTCTAAAGAAGCCGCAGTTTGATTTACACAGACAACACTTCAAAAAGAAAGCCAACACCAGAATTTGACAAGAGGTGAATTTAATTTTTCTTCTCCCATTATCTCCAGGAACAGAGAGGAAGAAAAATTCAAAGGAAATAATTTTCAACTCTGACACGATAAACATGACACTGTTTCAATGGAGTCTGCTCATTCCAATGCAAGGAAGCTTGCAATATTAAGAGGTTTCTGACTGCTAGCAGGAGTTGTCACAGAGCAAGGGTTAGGTAGGAAGCAAAGCATGCCAGTCCAGTAGCAGTACCTTACTGACTTATAGCAAGATCTTATTGCCAGGTGATTATTAAAAGATAATCAGTTCTGAACGATCCACAAAGTAAGCTTTTCAGCATGTGACCTGTTAACTTGGCCCTATTCAAGAGGAGGCACTGAAATTTTTATATCTGGGAATCTATCATAACTAGAGAACCCATTTAAATGATCAATGAAAAAATATTGTAAAAAGCTGTATTACCCTTTAGAATATCAGTAATGTGAATATTTCCTACTATCTCCACCCAATCTTGGTTTAAGGATGAACCAGAGAAACAGTAGCCTGCATAATAATTCTCAATAACATATATTTGTTCTGTGGCATTCACATCTGACATAAACAGAAAGATCGCATTGTGTCTGCACAGCCATATCAATCTGCAATTATGTTATCCATTCCATTTTCATTTTAATTTAAAGTATTAGAGCTCAAAATTAAAGACCACACTCTGACCTTGTTAACAGGCTGGGACAGCTTGAAGAAGGCTTACTTTGTTCGCTTACATTCCCAAACTGCACAGTTCAAACAGATCAATCCAGACTTACCTGCAAGAAAACAGAATACAAAGTTTGAGTTACAGCTTCAAACTTAACAAAAATCTTGTCACTGAGAAGTGAAAATAAATAATGGATCCCTGAAAAATTTCACAGTACTTAGAGTTAAAATAACTTTTTGCAGCATAATGAATTATTTATTTGACTGTACTTTTTTCCTAGTCCTTAAATAATTAAGATAGCCTTTTTCATCCTGATAATTTAATTACAAAAGGTTGCATTGCCAAAGGGCAAAACATAATATCTGTTGATTTTCTTATTACAAAGTACTGTTTTGTCTGTTCATACAGTCTTGCCCCCCACCCCCAGCTTTCCTTTCCCCTGCTGCTTACAACGCAACAGACTATTTCAGCATTGCTTAAAACAACATGACTGAGTGCAAGGATGAGCAGCTTAGGAAAGATGTTTTTTGTACAATTTTAATTGAGCTTTTAAAGAGAAGAAAGGTAACAAGCCACCAGCCACGTGGTAGACTTCTGTTCCTACAATGGAACCAAGTGCTTGGGCCCCAAACTATTGAGTGGAGTCAGCTGAGCTTTTATAGCAATGTCCTTACATCAGTCTCCCAGCAGTTTTCTTTACAGAAGGAGATTTGGGTGAAAAATGTTTGAGAAACGTTTTTTCTGTTTGCCAAAGCACAGTAAACTCATTAATGGTGGTTTAATAAGCATCATGAGAAGGGCCTCTCCCACAATGGGTGGCAGGCTGCCATTTCCAACTCGAAGTGCTCCATGCGGTATATCCCACCCCGGGTTTCATAGATTTCTAACACCACTGGCTGCCCAATGCATCGATACGACCTAGACACCAAACCACAGTATCCTCCTTTGTAAGTCTCAAGGGTGATGATAACACAAACGGCCATCCCGTGCGCAAGGTCTCCGCACCCCTTCACGCTGCAGCCCCCGGTGCTGCAGTGAGCATTCTCTAGCACAAGCAGCACAGCAGCCGCTGCGCAGCTCCCACCCAGCAGCACTGGGGTCCCATCCACCACTGCACGTCTCTGCAGCTTTTCACAGTAAAATCTGACTAAGGAGATGTTTTGCTATCCCCAGTGTCGGTGTATTTTGACAGCTCTGTAGGAAACATCAGCCTATTTTTCAGAGAGTGGAGGATGGAGATTTTCCTACTACTGTTTTTACCAGTACACAGGATCTGACTATCCAGCTGGCCCAGAGTGTGCTTGTCTCCCCGTAACAGATGGGCACGCCTGGTCTCCTTGCTCCTCCTCCTCTCCAGGGAGGCAAGCCCTGCAGGGAGGCAGGAGAGAGTCCACAGTTTTTCAGCTCAGAATTGGTGGGGGAACACAGGTGCCTGACGTGGGGGTCTGTCTCAGTGGGGGTAGTGGGATCTGCCAGGAGCCACCACCCAGGGGACAGCAATCCCATCACTGAAATGAGAAGGCACAGGTCCAAGAAACGTTCCTCAGCTGAGAACTCAACATTTACGTAAAAAGATTCTGAAACAAAATGAGATTTTATTACAGCCCCATGCACCTGGTACTTAGTATGTCAGAAAGCAACAGTGACGTTGCTTGCCAGGTACATGTTACATGGTGCATTCCAAGGATGTTTACTCTCCTTGTTCCTCTGCTTTGGCTGATTGTGGAGAATAATTATTGCCATCATCTGCCATAAGGAAGGTGGTAAAAAGGAAGATCTACTTCTGCTACAGATGCTTCCCTCAGGAATGAAAACATAGCTTTCCGGGAACTCTAATAGCAGGAGTCTGGAAAAGAGGCATGGTGAACCTCAGGGACCTGAAGGGCAGCATCCTCCACTGCACAGGGATATGTCGGACTCCTCAATCATGCAGCTTTATTGCAAATAGCAAACTCCCACCTAGCTGTGAGAGGAGGAGCAAGAAAACGTCAAGGAATCTTAAAGTGGAATTTCTGTGTTGCGCTATAGCCGTTAATGCATTTCAGAAGAGTTGGTCTAAAGCTAAGTCAAAAAGTGGGTGGTTTAAAGTTAAGGATCTCAGCTACTACTTTTTGATGCTGGAATCATTGACACCTCAAACAYGTGGACCTCCTCATTTTGCATATACCTGGGCTGCTGAAATTATTGAGCCGAAACACTCACTTTCTATTTTTACTTTTATAACTTTGCATAGAGAGCTTCCTAATACCATGCCTAGCCAGCTAGAGAAAGCCAGGTGTTCAGCTAACACAACATGACAATGCAATCATTTTTATAAAAGATTTTAGGACAAAGAGTACTACACTTTGATCTGAGTGTATGGAAAGTAGAGCCCATCAGACCAATGTTGATATTTGGCTATACACTATCCTTCTGCTATGAAGACAGCAACTTAATGCAACTCTTTGTGGAAATGTTGGCATAAACTGATAAGCAATTTACTAATAAAGACAAGTCTGCAGAAGCCCGTGATACGTGACATTACTTTGTCCATCCTCCATTGCAAATATTGTTTCACATTACTCTCTTGCACACTTCCAGGGTATTTTTCCTTCATTAAATTCTGCAGAAATTATAAGATTCAGCATGCCACTGACAGCATGCCAACAAGTACATGGACTGGCTGCTATGCTATATAGGAGACAGTCGGCGATTTTGCTTATAATATAAAAAATAGATATTATCTGCCATTTTCTGAAAAGGAAAATGTAAACGTTATAACCTCAAGAAGAATTTAATGGCCTAACAAGCTTGTTCCCAAATTCCTGCTGTGTATCTTCTCACCGTTGCTTTCAGAGCATGTGTGTGGGGCCATTTTCTGGTTGGCAGTTGCTATGCAATTCACATTTCTGTTATATTTCTGTCTTACCTTAACGCAGAAAGCAACATCTGTGCAAGAATCCACAAAGTAAAGGATTTCTTCGAAAGTGGGGCAAGAACATAAACATAAGCAAATCCCTCCAGCAAAGGAGCTCAGAGAGGATGCTGTGGTTGAAAGGGCTCTCTGAGAAACAGGGAGAAGCAAACAGAAAAGGATGGTTTTATACCTCTCTGCTAGAGACTCAAGAAATAAAAAAAGTGCAAAAAAAAAAAAGATGAAATAACATCAGGCTAAGCCTTCTGCCTCCATTTGGTGATAACTCACTGTTTCCCCCATTATAAGAGTTGTAATCTTTATCTAAACACAGGAGATATACATATATATAGAAACACAATAGACTGAAAAATAACTAAGTTCATTCAGTGCTGTATGGAACCTGGTACTAGGAGGCTCTGCCAATGTTCCCTAGACAAATATTGAGTAGTAACTAGAGCACAGTAGGAGGATAGGAGATGGGATACTTTTTTGACCAGACAGACATTCAATTCTGAATATTATGGAAAAGGACATCTGCATCAGCTGATATGAAAAATGAAATATATCTAGAGATAATTCAGAAAGCACTGGAAATGCTTCCCTAACGTGATACAAAACTTTCTTGCTATTTAGGATATGTAGCCTTAGTTAAAGAGCTACAGAAGGACTTCACATTAAAACACAGGAATTTCTACATTATCAGCCAATAAAAATATATTTGTACCCTATCAGAAGCATCTGAAGCAATCAGTCTCAGAAGCTGCCAAATCCAGGTTATTCAAATGCAAATGCTACACGCTACAAGGCAGTAACTCCATGCCCTCGAAGTCTCAGCATCTGCAGTAGCACAACAGCAGCTGGAAGGGAAATTACTCCTTTACTAACCAGCACCGAGCTCCCCCAGGTGTGAGGAAGCACTGTCTGTTGGTTGGGCTAGCAGAGACTTGCCACATGCTTCTGATGTGACTTTGGGTCAGTCTAACTTGCTAAAACTACCACCACCTCAGTGCTCCATCCACGATGAAGAGAGCAGTGCCCTGTCCCAAGAGGTATTCTGAGGTCGTCAGCTCAGTGATGAACAAAAGGTAAACGCAAACAAATTTATCGTATTCTTTTGCCCCCTCCAACCATCAATTGAGTTTATCTACTTTAAAATTTTACCACTACACTGCTGATTCCGGCAGTACCRTCAAGAGGCTACTGGAAAAGGCCGTTGGAGCCGCAGGGTCTGCCGTGGTCTCCCCGACAGGTTACCCACTGGCAGAGCTGTGCTGAGACAAGGACAGCACCCCTGAACATACCAACCTGCCAGCACTGTATATAAACACTGCTGGAGGACCCAACCCGAATAAGTAACTGGGAAGGAAAATCCAATATAAATCTAAACAGGATCTTATCCCCACCTGGTGGCATTGATATGATTGTCAAGAAACAAAAGCAAAGAGCCAGCAGTCAGCCTTAGCTTGGAAAAAACGTTTTCTCCAAATTGCACTTCAATCCTAATATAACAGRAATAACGCTATTCGGTATTTGTCAGACACTGGCAATTAATGGTGGATACAGTTAAAACATCCTCAGATTCCTGGCGCCCAAACTTAATGAAGGACTTAGCAACTTTTAACCAGAAAAGTGCCGTTGCAGCTTTCACTGTTTAATCTGCACCTTTCCCATACTGCTGAAGTTACAGCCGCTTCCCTTGTACCGTGGGGACTTGATTTAATGCTGGGCGATCGTAGGATACTGCTGCCCTCTGCTGTCACCATTTCACACAGACAGAAACCCCGCGCTCCRTACCCCGTCAGCCCGGGAATACAAGTAATGAATATTGCAGGAGGAAATAGAAAAATGGTGATAACTATACAAATTTAGGTTTATCTCTACGAGGAATTCTCCTCCTTTCCTGGTGAAGAAATGACTCCAATTTGTGCTTTACTGACTTTGCACATTAACACTCTAAACTTCATAGGGGCTATTTGGGCAATCCTACAATAACCTTATGTCACTGTACAAATAAACTTTGATGTTTGTATGTGCAACCCTTGAAAAATCTTGTCTTCCTTCCTACAGAAATTTGCATTTGTGGCCCAACCCTCAATACACACACAACAGCAAATATGCCTCAGTGGATGATAGCAAACAGAGAAAAAATTGCGATGGGTTTCTAGCGCACGCGCTGGTCTGCGCCTCCTGGAGCGGGAGCAGAGGCAGCCTGCTCACCCAGCCCAACACAGGGTGACACTAGCTGTCAGCACCCCGCCGGGCTCGATGAGAGGGTGCTCCACCCCTGCGCCAGGCCAGGCGGCAGCGGGCTCAGCATAGCCAGCAACAGGTAGCGGTCAGAGAGAGGAATGTGGAAGCCAGAGCCAAGGAAGCAGCAGGTAGGAGCAGCCAGGGCCTCTCTCTTTTTGTTGTTGTTTTATTTTACTTATTTCCCCAATCCCCAGCCAATGCAACCCCAGATAATGGCAGGAAACAGCTAAAAGGCAGACAGCTCAGCCCCAGCGTAGCTCTGGGTGCCACCAAGCTGGAGCAGCCAAGACTGGCTGGCCTGCAGCCCAGGGAGATGCCACCTCCAGCCAAGAGCACCCTTTAAGGCTTATTTCATACCATAATCTTGCCAGGCTCAAAGKCAAAGCATTTAAAACTTTCATTCAAATGAAATCAATGCATGTTAAAACATGCAAATATAGTTATAAGCATTCCATCTTATTTGCATTATTGAATTTCTGCCCTTAAAACTAACTACTGGCAATGGGCTGCTGAGAGGTGATAAGAACATCACAGTGCCTGTCCCAGCCCAGGACACCTCCTGGACCATGCTTGTCCCTGGCAGTAGCAGGATTTAAGTCAGAGCCTCTTCTAGTGAGTACGGAAGGGTAATGGTCACAGAGAAGAAAGGACTAGGGTAAAAAGTAAGAGCGGTATAATGGAGAGTGCAATGAAATTAAGAAGTGTTGGTTTGACGTGGATGTGTACTAGCTCAAGCTGCAAGGAAATGAAAGGATAGCTCTTGAAAATGGGGATGTAGGAAGAAGATAAAGATATGAAGTCCAGACTGAAAAGAGAGAACTATACCAAGAGGTCATTTGTGCCAGCAGCTGGCAGGATCCACAAGGTCCCTTTATGGAATTAACTACTCACAGCTTACAGGAAATGAGGGAAATTTTGTCATTTATGTCTGACTTCTAACACAGCCAATGAACTAAACATCTTTAGCTTTGAGGGCACTCTGTGGAGCAGGAATGGAGAAAAAACATCCTGGAGTCCAGGAACTACCCAGTTTAAAGGGCATACATGGTGTGATGAACACACAGTTCATCTTAGCACTACTGATAGCCCACTGCACCGAAGACAAATTGTCATAGTGCAAATACTACAGGATGGGGTTTATTCCACATGGTTAACCCCATTTAGAAAAGCATTCAGGCATATGGGTATTCCCATCTCTATTCAGAGCGCTCAAGGATGTATTTAGCTTTCTAGCTGATGAGATCTAAGCACATGCCTAATTACTGATTTAAAAAAGGTCCGGAGATGCTGCAATGATGGATAACACAGAAAACCCTAAGTGAAAGCAAGATCTTCTGAAAAGCAAGTGGCTAAATTGAATGAGCTACACCCCTTGTAACTGCTAGGTCAGAACATTTTCAGACTACCCATCTGTAAATTAACACATTTCAAACAAAGCCATACAGCTTTACGGTATTAAAGGCTGTCCTTAATATTGCTTGTGTTCAACTAACCCAACACACAAACCAAGTCTTTTCATTAGCAGCCAATAATTTACAACCAGTAGAGACTTAAGTGATTGGAGACTGCAGACCCTGGAAACATTATCATTTCACCCTTTCCTTACTCCAGGGAAACTCCTCCTCCTTGGACTGAGTCAGTGGATAGGGGCGAAGGAGGAGGGACTATACCAAAGGAAATTCCCTGCAAGCCTAATGAAATACATATAATCAAACTGTGCCTGCAACACCATTTTGCTATCAACATCAAACATTACAGTATGAAACACTTCATAAAAGTGCRAAGATGTGTCTGGGGAGCTCTGGAGATGGAGTCCCTCAGGTCTTTGGCTGTATCAAAAAATAGACGGGGCAAGGCCAAAGCTGTAACACTAGCTTTTCTTTTACCCTAGTCCTTCTCTCACAATATATGTGCCAACAACTGCTTTTACAGAAGACCCAAACAATGTGACTTGCTGTTACAGATGTGAGAAAAAGAGTTAAAGGTACATTTTGTCTAATCATTCTCAGACATTATTTTTGCCAATATGCAACTGAGGAGACTCCAGTCACAGAGACAAGAAATAAAAACTAGTTACCTGATGATTTTCATGTTGTTTTTTAAAAAAAATATTTTTGATAAGGAACATTAAAAAAAGAAAAGAAAAGAAAAACAACAAAATAAACCCCCACAACTTTTTTTCCCTTACTCAGATACCAAGTGCAGCCCAATCTACAGTGATGTTTGTGCTACTGCGAGACTGGGAAATCCTCCTTTGAGTACATTGCTCCCTTGGTTCTGTATGACAGTTAAAAAAGGCTTAATAAGCAGCCTGAGATTTCTTACCACCATTTTTTCATTTCCTATGTTATCACATGCAGTTGGCATAGCAGCTGATAATCTTAACATACTGAGAGAAACATTTTTATACAGAGACTTACAGGAACTAACCTATCTTCAGTGAATTAATTTCCGCTTTGAGTTTTCTACCATCTCAAAGGCCATCCCCATTTCACAGTCTTGGGCAGCTCAGATGATGTAAAGTATTCTGTCATAATAGCATCAAAGTGAGAAAAAGTACTAAATCTCCTCTCGGGTATGTAGATGTTTAAAGTTCATGAGTTTGCAGTAAATGTGAAGTTTCTGGGGGTTTCATTTCCTTTTTTTTTTTAAATTACTGTGCAGTAGCTAAATCATTCCCCAATTTTAAGTGGTTTGTACAGCCTCATTTCAGTAAGATTACTTTACAACACGCTATAGATACAATTCAAGGGACCAAAGACCGAGGCCATCCTCACTCGCAACCAGTGTAAGGCACCCGGTGTCCCTCTTGCCTGTGAATCCTGCAGCGTCCTCACCCACGCTGCCATGCTGATGGCACACGGACACGGCCCAGCCAAATCACTGCTGTGCCTCAGGTGGAGTATAATTATGCCAGTGGGTGGAAACTTAGCACAGACTTTTGACCTAAAAGGCAATTGCAGTCCTGTGGATGGCTAGATGCAATTAGTAAAAACAACTGGATGTGAAGAAGTGTGGAAAACAACTTTCTGCTTCACAAAATGAAGTAATAGCTCTCAAGGACTAACCCTAGCAATTGCTGCAGGAAGGAAATGAGAAAACAGCTAGTGCCAGGCAGATACGGACAACAGAGGCAGCTGGCTAACTGAATTAGCAAAACAGCTGGTCCTGAGGACTTTCATTTAAACTTCTGTGTACAAATTAGAAGCCAAAAGATTCTCCTCCTCTCTGCTGTATTGGGAAATACAGCTCACAAGAAGCAAGCATCAAGAAGTTCTCAAAGTGACAAACTGCACAATAAAAAGGGAGTAATTTGGATATCCTACCAGCGTATTACAGCAGTCCACCCACAAAGCTGACTCTGGAGTGAAAGGACTGGCTGTTCCCGTTAGCCTGAGAACATGAAATTCGAGCTGTTCTCTGCCCAGCAGGGATGGGGGCCAGCATTCTTCTACATTTTCAAAAAAACCTTAAAATTACCAACACTTCACAAGTCACAGGGAAAAAAAAAGGCAAATAAAAATACATATATGTTTACTAGGTTGGGTCAATCTGATCTCTTTCTGACTGGTACCAAATTCAATAGCTAACTCCAACTTAAAAATAAAACCAAATAAAAAGTGTTCCAGTGTTCTGGCTTCCATTTTGAAATGATGCTGTAGGACAAATTTGGCTGCATTTAACTTTTTATTTTAACTGTTTTCCCAAAGTAGGGACACCCCTACCCTAGCCCTTCAGTGAAATTTTGGTCAAAACAAAATCTTATTTATTGATGGTTTGCTTTTGCTAGTAGAATTTGAATCTATCATTAGATATCTCCTGTCATAATAACAGCTCCACAAAACTGGTATTTTAACAGCCATGTACCTCTCAGTATTTGTCCAGCAATCAATGCTTGCAAGCTGACAGGCCACTAACAGCATTTTTTTATGCCTTGCTATACTTCAGGGAAAAGCCACACACTGTTTCAGAGATCGAGCTCCAATCTTACATCCTATAGCCCTGATTCTTCTGGCATCTGCACTCTATGATAGTGTGAGTTTATTCTTCATAAGGCAGGTATTGCATCTATTGCTGCTGCTTTTTGCATGTTTTTTTGATCAGCTCACTGAATACACAGGTCACAAGTTACTCTCATCATGAAAGCCCGCTGATTTCACATGAAGTTGAAAATGGATGTTTTCCATGATGAAACAAAATCCCGGTGCAGTAAAATGAGACCCCTTTCACTACTGCCCAACCTTCTAGTGTAATTCATGTGAACCAGAGCCCACTTGAACCACCTTTTTCTCCTGAGAGCCCCTGGGAACAGTCTAGTGTCTAGAGGAATTGGATGCCCACCTGCTGCATGACCCAAGAGGGCTCTCCACCCAGTGTACAGAGCCCACTAGCCCTCTCCTCGTCCATCTCTGAAAGACTGTCAATAAAGAGGAAAAATTGGACAAACCTACCACTAGAATAGGTCTTATGGCTCCTAACACAGCTGATGGGACACTGCCACTCTAGTTCTTTGGGTCAGCATCGGAGCGTCTTAAACTCCAACAAAGCTGTCCCTGCAAACTAGGGCAACAGTCCCATCTTATTCTGGGTGGCGATAAGAGCAGAGACTGGTTTCCCTCCTTCTCCAGGGCCGGTGTGACAGCTGGCAGTAGATGCCCTGTTTCTCTCATTCCACGTCCCACAGCACATCCAGCCATGTCACAAGGCCTTCTTACAGAAACACGGATTCCCAGAGCCTGATAGCTGTTCTTTGGGTGCTGATTTCCGTAAGCTATAGCTATAAAGTACCTCAGGCTCTCCTTGGATTTTACCTCCAGGTATATCCATTTTTCTCTCCAGAGAAGGAGGCTATTACAGCGATCAGTAGCTTTCACGCAAAAGTCCTGCCTTTTGCTGGGGTCTCTGCAGATTCCCTCTATTGTAATGACGTTAGGAAGTATTCCAATGAGTCCCTGCTTCCCCGTGATGTTAGAAGTGCTCATACTCTATCAGAGACAGAAACTAGCCCATGCTGCAAGAAAGATCACTGCATGTGCTTAAGAAGAATGGATGAGCACTCTTTAGCTAAACTAAGGTCTCTGTGGCTCGTGCAGGAGCAAGAAGTAAAGCTCTCTGAGCTACATTTACCCCAGGGACTGGCTAGGCTATATACAGACACCAGCATTTTCATCCCTGCAGAGCTGTTGCCTTTGGAGAAGAGGAGCACCCTGCTCAGATAATTCCTTTCCTTTCAGAGAAAAAAGGTTAGTAGTAGACTAAAAGCATATTTTTCTTTATGTATAGGATGCATTATCTTAGTCTGCTGAACTGAATCATCGGCTGCTAAGCGCTCTTGGCATCCATATCTGTGGGTATAGCTCCAAGCACGAATTACAGTGTCTTGTACTGGCAAAGATGGGCGGGGGGGACTGGAATGGGGGCATTAGTCACAGTGGAAAAATAGCACTGTGGGACGTGATCATCTCTCACACATTTTGAGGAACATGCATTGAACTACTGGTTGTTACTTTTCAGTGGGAGGTATTTCTACTTTTCTGCCTCCAAAGCAAGCTGTTTTATGCTATGCAGAGCCTTTCGCATAAGTCCAACCAAATTTTAAATGCAAATACCTGAAATAGGATTTATATAAAATAGAAGCATTGGGTGTTTTGCAAGTTTAATACCTCTGAAACAAGAAGAACTAAATATAGAGATCTGGATACAGCATTTAAACTAAAATCCTATTTCAGGTGCTAAGCATAGAATAATATCCCTCTGTAGGGGTAAGACAGTCTATGCAACACTGGTGATTTGATCTCACTCATTAAGAAGAACTGTCACTTCATATTAAGTGAATGAGGTAGTCAAAACAACTGCTATTTTAAGTGCAGTCCTTCTAAATTATTCTGCAAGGTCTGTGGGAGTAGAGCTAGGCCTACGCTGATTCCAGATTAATATTTGCATGGCAAGAAAAGAACCTGTGAGAACAGAGGAAAAAAATGAGACGACCCATTGTTGTAGGGTTAGAGATACGCTTGGCTAAAGCAAATTAAGGAGAATCATTCCCAGTGGCAGTCTATGATGAAGCTAAATGCTGGTGACCCCCGCTTTGGGCAGACTAGTGCACAGAAGCATATGTAGAAATCCTCTCAAATCCAAGGCTGCCAGCCACACATTTCTGCCACAGACCACCCTGCCTGCAGAAATGTCCCCTGACTTTCCAAAGGCCAGGGAGCATCCCTACCCCAGCACCAGAAGATATCTCTTCCTCTCAGACTCTCACACTATGAGCTCCTGAAGCAGCTTGTGTGGTCAAGTGGGCACCGATCCTGCTGCCTTGTGGATGTTTGGAAGCAATGTGCTACTGTCCCRGGCTCTGCATGAACAGTCAGACGTGTTGGTTATAAGCATCACTACAGCCATCGCAACAGAGCTCTCCCGTTACTTCAAAATCACCCTTCACTCAAGTCAGTTATCTTAAAAATATAAAATATGTATTTAGACCACACACAATAGGCACAGTTAGAAAAAAAGTCACAAAGACACAGTTGCTAAAAAGGAAAGAAAAATAACGCTTGAGCTACTTCACACAGCCTCATACTCAGAAGCATGCCTTTCCTTCCCATTCGTCAGCCCCAGAACTGCAGGCACTTACCTCACCCCTGGGGTCTGGGCTTGTCCTGGCCAGCAGCCTGCACGCCTTCCCCAGCAGGCTAGTTCCCATACTCCGTCCCTTTTCAGGGCTTGCCTGAGTTGTCACCCAAACGTCCCAAGGGTTCCTGAGCCTTCAGTACATCAGGAAGCGGTTTCAACACTCCTCCCTCCATGAGGACTGTCCTCCCTTCTTCAGAAATAAGAATATCCCTTTGGCAGACAGTCAGCAAGTGCAGCAGTCCCCACCTCCTAGTACATTTCTACTACATCAAGGGACAGAATTTCTTTCTTATTCYGTGAGGCAACGGGTAAGTCTCTGCAGAAAACCTTTTCATACACTGAATTTACACTTTGCATCAACATGTAAATTGAAACCATAGTTGGCATTTAATAGATGCAGCTCATCGCTAGCTCTTGATTGAGATCAGACAATGGCAATCAACAGCTCTGGGAGGGAACAGATTTGAAACGACCCCCGTCAGGTCCTTCACTGCCATTTACATGTGAATGCAAAACACACAGCCTCATCAGCAAACATTTTCCCAGTTCAAGCTATTCTGATGGTCTGTTTTAGGAAGTATTCTCTTACCTGCTTTAATCAGGCAGAGGTGATGCTCATTTGTGACTATATTTCAAGCAGACATTGATCTGCTGGGATGGATAAAACCTTCCTGTTACAGTTGATGCAGAAGGGAAATACCTATCCAGCCACACGGGATGAATTCTACATGGTGTCTTCCAAAACGTTCCATGTAGTTACGGGTGAGCCTGTGATCCCCCTTTGTGAGCTGCCTCATGGAGAGCCAGGCTTGAATGGGAAGTGTTGCCAAATTAATTCTGTAATGCTGTGGATGGTACTACAAGCCACACACATTATTGAGTTAAATTAATTTCTGCTGTACCTGACCTGCAGCTGAGGAATGTTGCTTACTGGGCTGGGAATAGCTTGTTTGTTGGATCTATAAAATATTGTTACTTAAACAGTCCAGAGAGCTCCTCTGACACAAGTTCTCTTTCCCCTGAAGGGTTTTCTTTCTAACTGGAGTTATTGATCCCTCTGGCTTTAGACAGGAAATAATCACTGCATTAGCAACCACCAAAGTGGTCTTCAGTCCCTAGAGTCTGTTCCCTGACATGTCATTGATTTGAATTTTTTGAGCTGGCAATGTTGTTAAACTCTTTTCTGATAAAAAGCACAGTAATGTGCAATGCATTTTACATTTGACTTTTTGCTCTGAAGTTTCAAAGTACGTGTGTGTGTTACTTTTCAAGCATGTCTCAAACAATTGCTGCTAAATTCTGCTACAAAGCAGTGCTACTTTATTTAATATGGAGGAAAACTCAATCAGTGCAAAATAGACATCTCCAGCTCCAAGACGCTGCGTTCACTTTCTTAAACCTGCTGCAATAGAGAGGATCATAGCAGTTCATAAGCTGATGTTAGATTCCCATTAGTGTCCACTCCTTTACGGGGACGTCTGACTTCAGCAGGCAGCTCTACCAAAAGATCGTATAGTACCTGGTAAAATTTGGAATTTCCCGCACACTGCACTGCAACATTAAATTTCTGTATTTGCCATTTAAATACAAAATAATCACTCCCGAAATTGTATCATGGTGCTTCTACATTCACATGTTAATCTAAGCCTGGTTTCACTGCCCAGTGATGCAATCACAACAGCCTGCTCCAAAGCAAACATATTATTTACTCTTATTCAACCCAGATGTGGAATAGGAGCTACGTTTAACTGGTGACACAAACAGGCACTACCAAACCTTGTGCTTTGTTTCCAAGCCCTGGAATGCAGTAGCCCCTTCCCAGAGTTATCCTCAATACAATGCCAGAGCCAAGAGAAATATGGATCTGTTTGATAAATGTACCTATAACTCACATCTTACCAAACACTGCAATGCCTTATTAACATAAGGGGTCAAAGCTGTTGACGTCAGCACAACACAGCGGAGTGTCCAAGCGTGTCTATGGATGCCTCAGTGTGCCACCAGGTTGCAGGATGCAGCTGGATGCACTGGGGGGGTGCAGTGCCTACACTACCTGCTTAGCAAATCCATCCTGCTTGGATTTGATTCTGATGCTGTATGCAAAACCAGAACAAAACAAAAGAGTTGTGCCAATCTGCCTGCAGCGTTAAACCAGCTCTTAGGGTTCTCTGATGAGCGTCTCAAATCTAAACCAAGAAGATATTCAGTGGTTTGATCTCTTTGTAGGAAATAACATTTAAATTTCTTTAACATGCCTTTGCAAAATGGTGATGTTATCTGTCCAAAGTGAATTTAACAGGCAGCTCAGGCATAAGGGAGAATCAAATTGTCTTTATTACTGGCAATCAAAGCTACATTGAGAACAGATTCCCAGACAGCTAATCAGGTGAAAGCAAGGGTTCTCATTTGAGGAATATTACCAGGATAGTACCAGGGTGCAGAACGTGGCCATATTCTTGGCTAGGAGGGGATGAATCTCACAGGTGTCCAGCTATAAAACTGCACACACATACACACACCCCCTTTGGGAAATTATTGTCTTAATGGTGTGACTTGCTAGAATGCCTGTATACCTCTGAAAATTGAAACTGCTGGTGCTCGTGGCACAAGWTCGCTATGGGAGCTACCTCCTGGATTTCGGGTAGTGCCTAGGAACCTGAAACAGTCCCGTCACAGTTCATCAGTATATCAGTATTGAAAGGACAAAGGAGGGACACACTTCTCAATGTGGAAAGCAGCAAGCTTTCCAGCAGAGTCCCCTGCCTGTTTTTAAGACTGCATATATTTTCACCGATGTTACTGGAGAGTTTTGCTCTAACTTACCAGTACACAACTCTGTGAATCCATGACATTTGCATAGAAAACATCCCACTTGAAAAATGTGTGATTGGGGCGCTAATGAAGTGCTCTCTTGAGCTGCAACCTCATTTATGGAGAACACGAATCCATTAAAAATGGCTTAGCTTTCACAAGAACCTGCATGACCTCCATAGTAATTTCAAATTTATAGAGCAATTTAAGAAAATGTTATTTGCAGGACATGACTGCCTTGGCAAGACACAGCAGCATCAATACTAAACTGCAGCAAGGGCTCAGAAGGTTCATAATCAACCCAGGTTCAGCATATCTGGCTGAAGCTATCTCCTCTAGTATTGATGACCAGTATTGGCTAAGTCACTGTAGTTCAAAGACTAGCAATAACTATGATTTTTAAAGATCTGTCCTAGCAAGGTTATTTACCAATTTACTGACGTTCTCAGAATCAGCAAATTGACCACAATTTTCCAATCTCCCTATTGTATGTGGGAAGTAATGTGAACTTTTTGAGTATAGACTGGTCAAACTGAGTTCCTGCCAAAAGAGTACTGAGCTGGTTACAGTGCAAGCATCCAGATCTTCAAATATGTGAATATTCTTCATGATTTATTTTAAAACAGAAGCTTTTCCTATGTGTGGTGTAATGAAACAACTTGAACGTTAGCAGCAGGTGCCCTGTATTTAAAATACCATTGTGATGCCTCTACTGTGATGCTGCACAGACGTCTTGAAGCGACAAAAAACCAAAAGGGAAATATCCATAAAAGTGATTTCACTTTCTTTTATGAAAAGAAAGAATTTTTGTGGGACATTTTGTAGACAGCAATAATTTCATGAAAAGAAGAAAAATCTTGGTTTAATCTAAATTTCACAAAACCTGTTTCCACTAGCCAGCTGCTTTGTCCAAATCTGCTAGAGTATTTTTTTTTATTGCTATCCTCAGTTCATTTTAGCATCTCAGTAAACAAATGTAAATTCAAGTCAGCAATTAAAAAAATGAAGTATTCTCATAATATGCCACCTCCATTAATAGACAGCAAAGTGCTGTTAAAATCCAGGCTAAACTTTAGCTTTCCTCCAAGATCAAAAAATGTCCAGTGTAGCTTCAGACATGCGTAACACTAGATAGCACTTTTCATACCCATCTTTTTCAATGCATGCATTATTTTAAGTCTACTTATTAGTGAACAGTTCATTTCCATAAGCGCTTAATTTAGTACCCTCATCAGCAGGCTTAACAAGCCAAAGTCAAGACCCCATTAAACCCCCATTTCACATTCCTCAGGTTTACACAGTAAACCTCAGTAGCCACAATTTGTTTTCATCTCTTAATCAGTTGATAAAAATTCAAGAGTAATTTCCACTTGTGCTGCACTATGGAGTTGTAAACATTTATGGAGATGTTAAGAACTGGCCATCAAGAACATTAACATGCAGATTTTTACCTCTTATGCCATTTCCCCACTGTTGAGGCATCTCTGACACGTCCGGCAGAGAACAGGCAGGAGGAACAGAGATGGTGAATGGTTTGTTCAGAGCAGAATGCAAAACAAATTCAAAACCAAAATGCATTATTGACAAAGTAGCAAATTTGCTTTCTTTCACTGAAAAGGGCATGAGGCTCTTGGGGAGGGAGGGAAGAAAGTGCTTGTCCCAATGGGAGCAGCCCCTTCCCAGCCATTGCCTCCTGCTGCAGGCAGGGATGGCTGCAAGGAAGGATGGTGACGGTCGTGCCCCTGGGCTGCACCCACTGCCCCATGACACTGTGGGGCCCCCCGAGTTCCTGTGGTCCCTGTCAGCCCACATTCCCCAGCCGCCATGACCAGAGGGGCTGCAGCTGGGGAAAAATGCCATTAAAAGCCATTTTGGAGGGAAATGCTCTGCAGTGGCCACGTACGGTCACGTGGGAGAGCAGCAAGGCCCTGCATCAATCCATCCCACTGCCTAATCACTACACCCGGCCCCGACAGCAGCCCCCGGGGAGGCAATTATCCTCTAAATTCACATATTTAACTTACTGTGTCTGAAGTGTAAATGATGTGCCATGGGGGTGCCACGCTGCACAGCGATGGCAGGGGAGGGATGCGGGGCGCACCCYCTGAGGTGGCCACCCCCCACCCCAGGGGCCGCTGGTACCCCCAAGCTCTTGGACATACATGGCCAAAGCAGCCCAGGCTGTGGGAGCCTGGCAGGACCCCATRTCACACCGCTACCAGCTTCAGTGAGAAGCTTAAAAACTACTTCACGCTCCCACGCAGCAGCCTAGCGTGGGGGTGACGGCGCAGACGCCCAAGTCTACAAACACGAAGCCTGGGTGGCCAACTCTGCTGCAGCGTTTTTGGGCCTATGCAACAAAATGAGGATGTGCCTGTCCATCCCACATTGTATCACTTGCTACAGCTCACCACAACCATCTCGCTTTTCTGCTAACAGGAAGGAGAAATTCTGTCACTGCCTGAGAGCATCAAGCAACCTGCTTTGGGAGAAGCTGCTTAGAACAGCTCCCAGGGATTTTGGGCTGTATTTTAGTGGTTTCTCAGATTTCAGCTAGTCTGAGACATCGAGGATCCCCCCAAAAGACATGTGTAAAATTAACCTGCAGCAAACAGGCCCTTCTGCACCGACTGGACATACCTGCATTATACAGCTATGGCAGTGGTATCCGCTAGTCCGTTCTCACCAAGACAGCCAGTGTGTTTCTAGCCAAAATGAGCTCCTCCCCGTGTGATGTTTCAGAGCAGAGGAGGGCAGCTCACAGAGGGGTTTCATTTTTGAAGGCTTTTTAAACTGCTTGTCTAAATCCAGTGAGGAAGAGGGAAGGATATTAATTTTCCTTCAGGTCTTTTTTTCTGCCCAACTCAAAGTGATCAAAGATGAAAATCTCTGCATCTAATGAAGGAGGAACAGGGAAATTAAGCCAGCTGTCCTATATTAGTGCTGTTGGCCTCAGGTTTCTTGGGCTCAGTCATGTCTTTCCAAAATGAAATAATGTTGTGTTCCTCAGAAAAGTTCCAAAGATTCCCTTTTAGCTTYGTATGGGGTGCGAAGCATTGAAACTTTGATAATCACTACGCAAGACAGATAGTTTTTGTCTTCAGCTAGCTTAATCCTCTCTTATTCTGAGCCCTTATTAGACAGAATATAACATATAAAGGACTTTTAAAGCTTTGAGCAACTCTTCAAAATTACTTCATCAGTTTAACTTCTGGAAAGTCTACGCAATACATCAGCAGGCACTGGGAGCTGGAAGATACCTGGTGATCCCTGCGGATAAAAGTCACCCAGAAGCATAAGTGTTTAAAACTTGTTTTTAAACAAGATTTTTTAAAATCTTGCTACTTGGTTAAGCACTGCACAACTTGCAGCGAGGGCCTTTGTGAAGATTTAGCAGGATATAAACATTTATTCCAAGCATAGAGGAATGGTCGCTATCAAAAATACTGCCTTTACACGAAATCAAATGACCTTTCTGCTCTTGTGTTACCTGACAAATTGCATAGCAACCACAAGGATGACTCATAGTTTATAGTATTATATACAACATTCTCTAAATTATTTAAATGTCAAAATGAATCTGCACTGAGCATTCTTAGCATTACCCTCAGCCAAGCGGTTCTTACACACAGTAGTTTGATGAGGAGATCATACAGCTAGAAAGCAACCCCATAACTCAACAGATGTGTTCTCAAACTGTGTTTTTAAAAATTAAAGAACCTGACAGTAAGCTGCTTCCTCTCTGCAGGCTCTTTAGAGCTTCCTATGCAATTAAACACATAGTTATATCTTGCTACGAAGAAACATAGATTGATATAAAAAATTCTGTTGGAAGGCTACTGCCCCTGATTAAACTCTACAGGGCTTTTAAAGGTTAAGACCTAACCTCAGCTCCTCTCAGCTCACCAGCTTCAATGAGAAGTTTGCAGCAACATTAATCAGCATGAAATAATGAGGCTGTGAGAGGCAGTGTGTGATTTCTTTATTTCATCTTAATTGTAATTTAAAATTTTAATGTCAGGAATTTGACAAGTGTTCGAGCAAGAAGAATTATTGCCTCAACAGCAGTTAAGGTCAGGCAGAGAAATGTGCTCAACCCCAAAGAAAAGCAATGAATTTGTCCTGTCATAGCAATGCAATTCAAATTATCTGCCGGCTGCTGTTGACAGCAAATGGGCTGGTTAAGAAGCTCAACGCTCCTTCCAAAACGTGTGTGTCTGGTCTCCGGACAGAAGTAGACCCTACCACAGGGCCAATTTTAGCAAATGCCAGACTTATGGGAAAGGAGCATCTGACCCCACTGAAAGGGAATATGTTCCTATAACACAAGCATATAATTAGGATGCGGTGCATGGACACGCTCCTGCAGCGGGTCACGACATTGGTCTTGCTGGTACTTATGTTAAGGAGCTAATCTATGCAATTTGCATTGAAGTCTATTAAGAAATGGCAGATTCACAGTGAAAAATCACTATCCCTCTTTTAAAACTGCCACAACACAGGCTATCATTTCATAAGGCGAACCAAAGTCCAGGGCTGCAAAGATCTGGCACTCAAGGGAGAGGACAAGCCCAGATTATTCTAACACAGCCAGTTCTCCCCAAGCTGGTGTCAGTTCTGCCTTCAGCATCATCAACTGATGAGCAACAGCGGGAATGTGGACCTCTCCATCAGGTTAGACTTTCAGCGCAAGGGATGTGCACCTGCTTCAGGCTGTAAGTGGATATGTGAATTATCGACATGAGGTGGAAAAGACAGAATTAGACTGGAGTGAATGTTATAATGAGTAATTTGAGTGTCTCATTGAATCAACAAATAGTTGAGGTTGGAAGGGACCTCTGGAGCCAAAGTACTTAATGGAGGATTAACTGGCATAGGTGTATTTGTTTTCCATGCAGCACAATCCCCCCTAACAGTTTAACTTCAATGTATAGCAAACTGATGGGTTTGTTTTCCAAAGACAAATATTTCTCCTGTGAATTTCACACTCAAACTCAGAATCGAAACTCAGCCCAGACTACAAAGCCTATGATGTGCTCACACTCCTGATTCAGCCAGCCCAAATTTGGCTGCGGCCTCCCTGCCCATGTCTTTAAGCAAGACAAGAGGAAATGGCCTCAAGTTGCACCAGGGGAGGTTTAGATTGGATATTAGGAAAAATTTCTTCACCGAAAGGGTTGTCAAGCATTGGAACAGGCTGCCCAGGGAAGTGGTAGAGTCACCATCCCTGGAGGTATTTAAAAGACGTGTAGATGTGGTGCTCAGGGACATGGTTTAGTGGTGGACTTGGCAGTGCTAGGTTAACAGTTGGACTCGATGATCTTAAAGGTCTTTTTCAACCTAAACGATTCTATGATTCTACACCACTCACCCTGTCGCTGCTGCTGCAGGGGCCTCACCCTAATGGCACTGGTTTGCAGGAACGTGCTGCACGTACAGCTCTAGCTCAAGAACAGCCCCAGACCTGCTATGGATAAACCGTAGAGAAACATCTGTGAAAAGTTTCTAAAGGAACAGATCACACCTACACAGTTCTGAGCCTACGAAGATCTGTTTTTAAAGGCTTTTCTCAATACCTTGCTTCTGAAAAACGTTATCTTGTGACCACAAAAGAGTTTGCTGTTCTGACCCTTTGTACTTTAAACAATTACTCTTCCAGGTGAGAGTCTTCCACTACCCCTTAATTGAGACACTTGAAACTTAAATAGGCAGCTTTGCACAGCTGGATATAAGGAATTTGACTAACAATAAAAGCGATGGTGCACAGGGTCCAGTGTTTAAAACCACAGCAGAGAAAATGTTGTGCATTGGTACAACAGCAGGCCCAACACTAGATTAAGGAGCTCAACACGTTATACTGAGCCCTCACCATTTCAGAATGCCTTTTGAAATAGGACAACACAACAGAATAACTGTCTGCTATTTTTTGCTGCCTTCTCATTGTTTAATGTTCAATGAATAAATGCAGCCTCCTACTGTACAACTTGGGGGGAATTTAAAAATGTTTAGCAAATTGTCCTGTAGGTTTCATTGAACTGACACAGAAAATAGTTCAGATGTTCTGCTGACACCACTAGAGAACATTTCTTAAGCATAAAGCACTTAAACCCTTCTATTTTCTATGCAATACTCATTGATGTTACTGACAGGCTCGCTCCTGCCCACTTCCCCAGGTGAGTGCCAAGGCCCTGCCCACCTGACAGGGGAGAGCTTTGCCCCAAGTCCGTGCACGCAGGTACCTCAGGGCACGTGGTGAATCCCACACAGCCAGCGTTGCTGTGACATCCATGCTTTCAGTTTTGGAGAGGTTTGGGAAGAGTAGTGAAGCATTACTTCTTATTAACTTGGGATCTAAATCTAGTGTAAAACAACTGTCATTTTGCAATAGAAGTGGTTTAAATGACCCCTCAGCAGGCTAAACTCATACACAAAGACTCTTACTTCTCAAGGTGTCCACTGAATCTATTAGATACCCCATTTACTTGCCCTTGACCCTCTCAGTTTCAACCTTGCCCACCCTGAATTGTACCGAACACCGTTCTAGCTCCATAATAGCTCTAAACACAAGGCAGCAATAAAAAGAAAATCTCAAATACATAAGACTGTGGTAAAGATGTAGCTGGAAATCTTTCTTGAAATGCTTTCAATGGAAGTGGTTTGTACAAACCTACTGAAATCATATGATGCTTTAATGTATTTTCAAATTATTTAAGTTGAATTTCAATCATATTGATTGCAACAAGCATAGTAAATATCTTCAGGATTTTCCCAGTTAAGTCCACTCTCTGTGTTCCCAGTAGCATATAATAAGCGGTGTTTTAATGATCTAATCCCCAAAGAGATGTATTTCATCTTTCTTTCTTTTTTCACTAAGGCTGTACTTCAAAGTGAACCATATTCCCTTGTTACCTAAAAACCTGGCTGTAATTCTTGGGAGCAGGGAGTGATTCATACTTGAACAGCCTTCTCTCATTTTTTTATCTAAGAGCAGCACAGTAGCTCAGCTGCTGGGGCCCAGGATCTGTGCCGGGATGTGAGAGAGCAGCGTGCAGGAGCCACGGCCATGGTTTGGACACCGGCCACCTCTCAGGTTTGGGTGATGTAAGGTGTGTGGCAGGGAAGGAGGACGGTGCACGTGGCTTGGGGGACCTCTCCACAGGAGGTGTAAAGCAGGTGTAGTTGCAGAGAGGGTGGTACTTGGCATCACATGAAAAATTTAAAAAGCATCTCCAAAAGCTATGAGGTTTAGCTACTCCCAATGCAGTACAACCCACAGTATATCAGAGTAATCCTTGTATTTTATGCCCTTTGATCCTGTTACAGCTCTCCTGTTATTTTTAAAGTCATTACTCATGAGATTAAAGGTCATTTGTTTAAATATGAAATTACTAGCTCCCTTATAACAGAAACTTATGGAAAACAAGCTTGCAGGGCTGATTGAATTTGAGCTATTAAAACGATTACAGATTTGTTGATGATGGACTATAATGCGCTTGCATTAAAGAAACAGAAATTCCAATGAGACTTACTTGTTAAGGGCGTGAGTTAACAACCTTTGTATTTAATGATTTTTTTTTAATAATCTTTTTTTTATTTGGCTGTTGCTTTTAGCTCCAGCAGTGACATGCCTGCAAATGAATTAGTAGGTTTCTATGTGACAAATTACTTTCATTGTCTGTATTTTGAGTTTGAGATAGGAGACTTTAAAATATGCAGGAAATTAATCACTGAACTTCCTTCCCCATATTCTCTGTAATGTAACTGTAGTGAAAAATATTCAAGGAAATTACTGACAGGTGGATATCTAACTTGATAGGAAACAACTTCTGTGCAGAATCACTTACAGACATTAGTGAGCAAAGAGTGTGAGAATAAAGCCAAATGATCTGGCCCCTTCCACAGCCAGCGGCACACTGAGACCCCACACATTCAGAATTGTGTTTTTGCCCCAGTCACCATTATCCTAACATTACAGATGTTCAAAACCTACAGCCAAGGCAAAAGCTTCAGAAAGAGATACAAGAACATGTTAAACTGGAAACTCTTTGTCTTTCCCTGGAGATTACCCTTTCATGGGATAGAAAATCTGTGCTGCAGAGACCCGGACATGAATTTTAACACAATAGGTAGATGTAAAGTCAACCCAAACTGGGCATGGATTAGAAGAACCACAATTTGCTTATTTTCAAGACTAGAAGTCGAGTTATGGGACAAGGAAGGACTCAGAGTGGTGCCTGCCTGAGTGACACAGTTCACATGAAAAAAGAGATGCATGTAATTAGCATGTGTAAATATCTTTTGCACATGGAAGGAAGGTGTAGAAAATAGGAAAGTATAGAAATATTTTGGCACACATGCTATTTTGTGAAGCTGTTCTGGTAATTTAGCCTTTCACTTTTCTGTACTTCGCATACATGAATGTTGATGAAACACAGTTCCTTCCCAGGAAAGGTTAAATAATAGATTTAAATAACTTAAGAAGAAACTAGAAATCCTGTCATTTCATTTAAAATGACATGAAAATTGAGACTGGCCTAATTTATGTGTGGAAAAGCCTTGCCCCTTTTATAAAATTGCCTTCCCCGGAGAAGGAGCAGACTGGGTACCTTGCAACACCGGGAGCTCACGTTGCCGACAGCAGCAGGGAAAGCTCAGGGCTTGTGTGTACCCTTATATCCAAATTATCAGCCAACAGTCTCAGCTCTGGGAATCTTGAATATTAACTCCTGCAGTGAAATAATCCCTGTCCTCGTACTGAAGCCAGGACAGTGAAGGCATCTGCCTTCCCTTGGTGTCTGCCTGCATTTTGCCAGATGAGGTCAGCAGCACCCAGCTACGCTGAAGTTTCCGACCGGCATCCACGCGTAGCGGCACAATTACATCTACACAAACGTAAAGTTCCTTTTTGCCAGTTCATCTTATATGTTTTAGACCATCGTTATGTTATCTAGACTTATCAATACCAGGTCTGCAGGAAGCACAGTTTTTGCAGTTTAGCTTGTGGCATGGACTACAGAGAGTGCAATAATTCTCATGCACTTAAGCACCCTTAAAAAATGCTTAATTTTATTCAGAATCTCTTTTCATGATTTTGATCCGGCTGGGGTGTTGGTTTACTACCCCATACAAGCAGGGAGCTGTTGGTAAGAGGAAGCGCAGGGGTGTCGGAGAGGCAAAGCAGGCTAGAGCTGCTGTAATTATTTCTGATGTGTGTTTACGTTTCAACAGTTGAGTGCATTTAAAGAGCAGTTTGCGTTGGGCCTTACAAATCTGATTATTTTACACCATCAGGCATAGTCTTAAAAGCCTTTCCCATTTACCACCTACTGTTCCTCCTGTTAGCAAATCTTGTCGTACTTTTTGTCACTTGACCTGGAATGCACTCACTCAATATGCTTATTTCCACAATTTTAAGATAGCAGTTCTCTTCTTTCCCTAAACCTTTAAGGCCACTGCAACTAAATTTAAGCACCATCGTCGCATCCCTGCACAACACACCTGGAGCAGCTGGCCTACCTAGACCTGCTGATCTCGTCCCTCCACAGACTTTCTTCTCTTTTCATTGCCCTTTGCACCAGAAGTGCTGGGTTTTCCCCGGAGGTATGACAGCTCCCTGCAAGGCCACCAGTGACACACGCAGAACAGCGTGACACAGCTCCAGGGCAGCCCTACCTACTAAATTGTTTAATTCCTTAGCTCTGTCCCTTTTTGTGCACGCAGGCACACACAAACCTACTGAGCATCCTGAAATAGCCACTGAACTAACTGAAACATTTCCTTCTGTGCCAGTGTAACTCTACGGTTCGGCTGTGCAAATACTTTGTGTTTGGATTGCTACCAGGGAAGAAAAAAACCAAAGATTTCAGCTTGATCTCAGCTTTGGTAGAGCTAAAATGTCTCATTCAGTCTGGAGGGAAAAGTCACTTTCAAGACCTAAAAGTGGCTGGAAGCGTCACCCAGCTGCTGGAAGAGCAGGACAAGCCAAAACCGCTCTTGCAGCCCTGCCACCAACCAGGTCTGCCCCTCCATCTCTGACGCTCTCAGCAAGTGCCCAGACTAGAGGAGTTTGCAGATTCTCCCCCAGACCAACTGTTTCAGTAGCTGGCAGGTACAGCTGAGACGCTCACACTGGTGATTTACATGAAAAAGCATTAATATGGCTTTTAAATGATATAGATTATGCTATAAAATACAGATTATAGATCCCCATGCTGTTGCTGAACTTGAACGCTGCCTCATCTGAAGCAACACAATTGCTTCAAGAATTGTCTGTTGAATTCATTTTCAGGTGTCTTCACTGCTCCTTACTTTCAGTTATATATATATGTATACAAATATATACATATGTGTACGCACAAACATTTCAAATACCCTAAATTACTTACAAGAGATGATGAACATTTCATTTTTCTGCCTATACAGTCCACGAGAAGTTGATGAAAAGAACAGGGACTGAGAATTATGTGCCACAAAATAACACACCGTCTCAGATTGAGACCGCTCCAACTCAGTCCCGATGTCTGTCTTCTCCAAAGACAGATTTAATTTCCCACTGGCAAGCCAAACCCATCCAAACCAAATGTCTATATGCGGACTCCTGAGCCCAACGCCAACGTTTGAAAGACTGSCTGGAGCTCTCAGAGTCCCTGCACGTGTCAGCACAGCCGTCGCCTCGGGCTGCACGGGAGCCGTTTGCTGCCCTTGCAGCTCAGACCACTTCTGCACATGCTTAAAGATGCTTTTAGAGGTGTCAGCTTTTACATGCACACAGGCTGCACACATGAAAGGCACAAGAGTGACTGGGAAGACTAAGTAACGTCTGCCACGGGAATTTAGGCTCCTTACACCTTTGAATGCTTTTCAAAATGTTGACTAAAATCTCTCTGGCAGAGCATCATCTCAGAGCTGAGATTTCCATCTCAGAGAAACAACCCCCCCMCAAGCAACAAACCTTCCCACCCTTCCTGCCTGCCTGGCATTACCAAATGCATCCGACTGGTGTCACAGAAACTTGAGAGGAACAAAGTGAATCACTCCACCTCCCCGTACAGTTCATCACATTAATTTCCATCCTTCACTGACCCGCACATCATGCCCCATGCTGCCGAGTCTTTTATCTCACTCTGAAACACAATTTTTTAGTAATTAGGCCAAAGCTCCTCACTGTTCCCTGAAGCTGCACTCTTGCTTATGCCCCTGCCAATAAGAACTATTTTTGCAGTACATTTTTTCCACTGCAGAAGCCATAGATTTAACCTTGTTAGAGGCAACTAGCTGCTTTTGAAGGATACTGAGCTGCTTTTGAAGGATACTGTTTTCTGCTGTTCAGACCAAATGACGTGGGACGTATCAACAATATTATCACCGAGCACAGGATGCCAAACTGCTGCTTCCACTGGGAGGCACAATATTGAGAATTTTCTTTTGAACCATCAGCTGAAGAATTAAACACCAAAACGCAGACTGGGCTATTGAAACGTCAGTGGAAAACTAGAATATGTAGTTTGCAGGTTGTGGATTACCACCGGAACAGTAAAATAGGAAGGGGTTTTACAGTTATGATTTGCTCCTTATGTGCTGACAATATGGCTGGTGCTGTAAAAGAGAGAGAGGAGTGCTTTCTGCCTCCCCGCATTTACAAAATAAGGAGTGCAAAAAAATAATAATCAGAGAAGACACCCACACAGCAGGAGATCTCCGAGCTAGATGTAAATCCCTTTCCTTGTAAACTGCAAAGGTAATGACATGATGTATGCAGATTAGTACTTGTAAGCCTCAGAATAAATGGGTTTGCAGAAGAGATTTGCCTAATGAGTAAGTGAAACTCTTCTGGCAAAAGGAGTTAATGCATAAAAAGCAATACTTTAATATTTTTTAAAGCACAGAATTCCTTTTATTTATTTCTTTGTAAAGCCTTTGGCATTTTTGGTGTCTGCAGTTAATAGCAAAGGCTGACCCGAACGTGCTCATAGCTGGCTGGAAGGTGCAGCAGGCACTCTCTGCTCTGGCTGGATGCAGGCAGATGAAGATGAAGGAGCGCAGCACTGGGTCCATATGGTGCCACGGTGCAAACCTGACAGAGGAAGGAGGGTTAAACACTCCGGCTGCCCATGGGCGGCCTCCGGGGCTGCTGAGGCTGCAGGCAGGGGCCTGGGGTTACGCCTGCCCTGGGGTCAGAGCTTGCCTGACGGCTGCGCTGCACAGCATCTTCACAAACGAGAGTTAATAAAGCCACGTTTAACTACCTGATTTATGAGAGCGCATCATTTGTACAGCTTAAGGGGGTTGTAAACAAGGAATGTGTTTGCACCATATGGCGGGGGAAGCGGTTGTAGTCTTCCCCTCCAAACCTGCGGCTGGAGCGTCACGGTCTCGTAGTTCAGTTTGGTTCCTTGCATTTCTTGTTTTAAAATTGGCTTTTTTTTCCCCAGTCTTCCCTGCATACAGCGAGGATAGTAGCATGAGAGTCTTTTCTGCTAATCTTTGATTGTGATAAATAATTATCTTTAATCGTCTCCTCTTAGAACAGAGACAGAACAAGTTCTGTCCATTTATAGGTGGACCAGGGTTGTTGGGGGTTTTTTGCTAGTCTGTTATTTTGGAAAGGGCATATTTGAAGAGGATTTCGAGGCAGGTGGAGTCTGATTTAGTGTAACATGAAGGATGGGTGCAGCCCCACACGCAGGCACTTCCCCAGTGTGAACAGCGGAGCAGATGCTGGCTTGGAGCACTTCCTTCACCTTCACACCAACAGAAATCTACACAGGCAGCCCAGTGTTTCCCTCTTTGCATTCTGCACATGTCTAGATACCTAGTGGTTATGTTCCCTGCACCAAACCAATAGCAAATACTAAATTACAAGAGGTCAGAGGCTGTCGCCATGGCTGGGGTATCCCGCTGAGGTGTTACAAACCCATGAAGCAGAATTACCCCAGCGCCAGGCACGCCAAGGACGCAAGCAAAGCTGGACTCCCACTAGCAGGAGTTGGACTAGGTCGTGCCAACAAAACCTTCAGGGTCTGAAAGACTTGGGAAAAAGCTGAGCTAAGATCTGCCAAGAAAACGTGGGCAGCTTTCACCTGGGGCAAGGGAGCTTTGCAGCCTGCCCCGACTCAGTAAGTTTTGTCAGTGGGGTGCAGTGCACAAGAGCTGCTCCATCAGAGACGGTTTTTCCCCCGTGACTCACCCGCAACCCTTGCAGCAATCTCTGTCGTGCCCACAGCAGCAGCAGGCGGGTTACTAGGGTTTTATGGCAGCTGCCTTTTCCCATAATTCATAGTTGTTAAAAGCTCAGCTTATGGTAAATCCCCTGTCTCACAAAGTCTGGACATGGACCCTACTGTCTCAGGAGCCTGAGGTGGGTAACTACTTAGGAAAACAAAATGTGCAGAGAAGAAGGTTTCAGCCATTTTATCCATCTTTCGGGATGGGCAAACCAACCTCTGTAGCATGCATAAAGCTCGCATTCAAGCACTAAAACTCAGTGACATTCAACTTCTCTTACTCCCATTGCATATTGCTTTTTCTCCTCCTACCACTTGGAGATGAAAGAGCAAAGGGCCAAGCAGATGGGGCAGGAGCATCAGTTGCTGGGAAGGAACGAGCAGCYGAACTTAAATTAGCTAAAGGAGGCCGACGGCAATTAGTCAGCAGCACACAGCAGGGCCACAGTTCCTTAACTGCAACCCCCCCAGTGCACACGGCTATTTTAGGTAGCAGCTTTTAAAAGCTCATCTGTGAAGTCAACGAACTGTGGTTTGAGATGGCTCCCTCACGAGGCAGTGCCTGGATTCTTCAAACAAAAGATCAGCAGAAGATTTTCTCTTTCACCACATGAAGTTACATCCCCTTCTATGTTTAACTCYTGAGTAGATCAATACCACTTGCAGTCACAGCTGTGGAAGAGTCATGCCACACCAAGCACGAAAGATCAGGAAGGATCCAAGAGACTCAGGCTCCAAGAGACACACTTCTCTAAATAAAAATCCTTTGGCAGAAGACTGTTAAGTTCAGAAACTGTCTGAAGTGTCAATTTTATATCTTAAACTGTAAGATATATTATATCTTTCTAAAATAAAGCAATGTTGTGCTACTGAAATCTGGTCAGCTAATGGCCCTGAAACATGTCTCTATTCCAGCTGTCCAATGCACCAGCCTCCTGCTCTGTCCCCACTGCTGGCTGTGAAGGCCATAACCAGGAGGAGATGAATTCTCCCCCTACTGTCCTACTACCTCTGCCAAGAAGGATGCCAAGCATGAGGGGAACATGCCAACTTATTTTTCACAAATCACTAATGAATAATAAGAGGGAAGGACCTTCCAGCAGCACAGGCAGGGAGTGCATAGTGTCAAACACTCAAGTAGGTGGCTGTAGGTACTGATTTTTCTCAAGATAAAGTAAACACCATACGGGACTGGACACAGAGCATCAGCTTGCAGCCAGAAGTAGGGCTGGTAGGAAATCTTTGGCCACAATAAATGCCAGTTTATCAAGCCCCAAACCTGCTGCCGCTGAGCAGCCCTGATATCTGGGACACGGGGAGAGCTCTGCAAGTCTCATTGAAACTCATATTCATGCCAAGAGTGCCCAGAGGCTTTCAGGTTTGTGAAAATCTGTGTTTGTCTCAACTAAAATAAATCAACTTCCCCACCCCAAAATCTAAGAGTTTTAAACTGGAAATACCTGCTTATCATATCAATCAACGCTACCTGTAGCTATCAGCAACCAAAGTGTGATACAACCAGTATGAAACCTGCTGTGAAAATGCCTGGAAAATACAAAAAAATGAAAACCTGGGCATCTAAATTATTTACAGAAATCTGCTTCTGTTTCACTAAGCTGTAACACCCAGAGGAGAATGGGAGAGAGGACTGCGAGAGGAAGGCTGTTCTGTGTCTGCAGCACATGGACCACACGCTGAAGGATCGCTCCAAATCCGCGTTGAGTGCACAGTAATTACGGGAAGGCAGCATGTGCCCGCATTAATTGTGGCAGCCAGCCGGGCCAGAGTGATTCACTGCTGTTCACGGAGCCACCGTCGCTGGCAGACCAGGAAAGCCTTGAGCCATATACAAAATGAAGCTCTTGATATAGGTTGCTGCTTTCAAAGACATTTCAAAACGAAGTCCTCGTAAAGGTAAATGTCATTTATTTCCCCCCTGACATGGGCAAACCTTTTTCATTAAGACATGGGTGTTAATGCCATCTTGTACGCATGGCTTGGAATCCAAATATGGCTCTTAATCATTTCAGAGAGGGTGGAAGAGATGGAACTATATTAAAAATATTTATTGTATGTAGTAACACAGAGGCCTCCTGCAATCTAGCAGTTGTATGATACATCTTTGGTCCCGTTGTAGAAGAAAAAAGCAAAGGTTCTTAAAAAAAAGCCTACATTTCTAGGTAAGCAGCTGCAGAATTAAATCAAACTAGGATGGAAAATGTGAAAGAAGTAAGACAAGAATCATAATACACCATTCTTGATCTGCAGATTTAAGTTTTAAATTGTCTTTTGATTGATGATTTCATTTCACTTTTTGTGTCTTTTTATCACAACCAAGTGATTAAAAGCCAGAGAGAGAAGTTCTGCAGGCAAATCGTGATGTGATTCACTACTGGAAGCAGCTTGGCTGCAGGAGCAGTGCCCTGGGAGCCCAGCACCCACAGCAGGATGCATGCAGCTCAGCCCGGCTGCCCCACGCATTGCTCAGCCTCCTACCTGCTTGGGGGGCATTGTGGGAGGGAGCATTTGGGGTGCAGGACCCCGCTTCCCCTCTCAGGCTGTGCCACAGGTTCAGCCATTTCAGAAGCACAACTGAACCCCAGTTTTAGGTGGAAGAGTTTATTTCCATGGCTTTCTGCTGGCATAAGCCTCAGCCTGCCATAGCGCTACTTGCAGATCTCCCCAAGGCCTCGCTGGTGGAATGCATCTGTACTGGCAGTACCTTAAAGGAGACTTATCCTGTGAACCAGCTGCTGAAGTTTCACTTGCAGTTAAGATTTGTGCAGAAAGAGTTGAGGCCCTTGTGATTTCTATTCATGGCATGTCTTAGAAGCAGCCAAATTAAAATCCTTATCATTAAGGAGCTGATAGCTCCCGTAATTGTAAGCATCGTTCTGTATTAGCTGGAGGGAGCAGCATGACTCACTAGCTAAGAGAAGTAGATCTGTTCATAAAATAGGAAAACTTCTAACCAAAGAGAATTTCCTGAGCCATGAATTACTTTAGACAAAGTACTAATTTCAAATAAATTACTTATATAATTTGTGCTGTCAATACRAAAACTTTCTTCCAAGTTAAGAGTCTTTTTGCCATGTACTGCTCTGAATTACCTTCCTGGCTGACCTACAGTGCATCAATTCATGATTCAGAAGAAAAATTTTCCCTGAGGGATGAGTCATGGCTCTCTACTGTCCTTCAGGTTAATACACATTTCCCTTTATTTTCCACAGAGTACATGTTTTAAGAGTTGATGAGTTCAACAACTGATATGTTGATCCATTTGCCCAGAATAATCTTAAAACAAATATTAAAATATTCTCATTCAAGGAACCTGTCCCTATGTGGCTATGTTTCTCTGTGACAGAATGATCTGTCACTTGAGGGAGAAAACCCAGGAGGATACAGAGTTAGTGCAGGTTTAAACAGAATTTTTCAGGTCTTTTGAGGTCAGAAAAATAAAATGCAAAGGTAAGAATAATTGCAGCATGCAGTAAGGGGTTGGCTTGTCTYGCAGAGTTCATTTCATGAAGACTGCAGTGCTAAAGTGGGGTGGTTTTGCTCTAGGAAGAGGCTGCAACATGCAGCCAGCCAGGCAACAAATTTAATGTAAGTGGTGACAGGTCACAGCCCCGCAGGAGTGCAGCGAAGCCGCTGTCAAGCCTGCTGCAGCTTCAGAAAGAGCTCAATTTAGTTACAAGCTTGGTCCAATTTGGAGAATTTAGCTCAAGACTAAAATTAATAAGTGGGCTGACTGGATGAGGTGACTTTTCTAACCTCAGGACTGCTTAGGCCAAGGTTTAATACCAACCTCAGATCTCTCATTCGAAAGACTTACTCTAACACTGGGGATTTTTAACGTAGCTGCGAGCTGAAACATCCAGTGTCTGCCACCAGAATTTCAATACCTCTTCTCGCTTCCTGTAGGGCTCCATATAAAAGAAAGTATATTTTTAATGCTCTGAGTCTTTCTACTTCTTTCTCCTTAGCAGTACATGAGTGCGCAGCAGTGCATGGGGAGGGACGCAGCCCAAACRTGAGCAAGAAGGAGAAATCCCCAAGGTCTGCAATGGGGCAGGAGCGGGACTGGGCCCCGGGTGCGGAATGGGGAGGGTGCCCGGGTGGCCCCGTGGCCCCTCACCCACCCAGCACCCACAGCAGCACCCAGTGCTGGAAATCACGGAGAAAGATGAACGGCTGGAGCAATTCTGGTGATGGAGTTTGATCTTGGAAAACACCTAAGAAGGGAGAAGTTTCAGAAATGCAAACCCTGCCAACACAGCCAGGAGCACCCTGCGCCCGGGAGCAGCAGAGGGCGGCCGATGGTACATGAAACAAGAAAGGGAGCGTGCATCTCTCATTGCAGCCCTCTTGCAATCAGATATCTATCAGTGCTGGATTAAATTGTTGAAGCCGTTTGAAAGACAGGCATCAGGTTTTTCTGTTACAACACGTTGCCTTTCAATTGGAATTCAGTACGAAATGGAGCAAAGACCCTGTTGGATTGCTGTACAGCACTGTTTTACTTGAGAAAGGGAAAATTATAAATGGATTAACAAAACTGTTCTTAACAGTGAGATGAGTCCTAGATCTCTTACAAGCATGAAGAAGCCAGAAATAAAAGCAGTCTGCCTGAAACAAAAAATTATACAAAAAGGAAAAACCAGCTCTCAAAGTACAGAACAAGTGAGAGCACTGAAGAACAAGCAAGAGAAATTAAAGCCCTGGATTGTTGCACACAAAACCTGAAAGACAGAGGGCACATTTTCTGAACAATTTGCCCCATCATACTACTACTAACTGGAGCCGTGGGAAAGCCGGGCATTCCAGCTGCGTCCAGCTGCGCATCACCAGCACTCTGCTCCCTGCCTGTTCATTTCAATTATTATTTTTTCCTTTATATGAGTTTTTTCACCTTTTCAGGAGGGACGTGAGAGATCCCACCCGCCCTGGTCCAGAACAGGAGCAGTAGCTTGGGTCTCTCATTCCTACAGCTAGTGCCACGCTGTCAGAAATGCTGTTTCCTTGATAAGTTTTCATAGAATCAGGATAGTTTGGGTTGGAAGGGACCTTTAAAGGTCATCTAGTCCAACCCCCCTGCCGTGGGCAGGGACATCTTCAACCAGATCAGGTTGCTCAGAGCCCCCTCCAACCTGACCTGGAAT
>JAYKAV010001820.1:860518-975813 GCA_035582835.1 Phoebastria nigripes
CAGGTGGGGTCTCACCAGAGCAGAGCAGAGGGGCAGAATCCCCTCCCTCGACCTGCTGGCCACGCTGCTTTGGATGCAGCCCAGGGTACGGTTGGCCTTCTGGGCTGCGAGCGCACATTGTTGGGTCATGTCCACCTTTTCATCCACCAGTACCCCCAAGTCCTTCTCTGCAGGGCTGCTCTCAATCCCTTCATCCCCCAGCCTGTATTGATAYCGGGGATTGCCCCAACCCAGGTGCAGGACCTTGCCCTTGGCCTTGTTGAACCTCATGAGGTTCACATGGGCCCACTTCTCGAGCTTTTCCAGGTCCCTCTGGATGGCATCCCGTCCCTCAGGTGTGTCGACCGCATCACTYAGCTTGGTGTCATCTGCAAACTTGCTGAGGGTGCAACTCGATCCCACTGTCTACGTCATTGAAGATATTAAACAGTACTGGTCAACAGTACTTGTACATTTATATTGTATATTCTGCTTCCAAAGGCTATATCCAAGCTAAAAATTCCCTCCTGGTGTCACTTTATATCAGCTTGCTTTTTAAAAATGTCCCTGCTCAAGGGACATACTAAAGATTTGCAAACTCCCCAAAGAGGGGGTGGCCTGAGGAAAGAAGCAGAAAGCTTGTATGAAAACCCAAACTTGCCACAGGAGAGTGGCAGCACAACAGCAAAACAAAGCAGCCACCCTTTGGGATGTAACATCCAAAACAGAGACTAAACACTTTGGGAAAACAACCGCAATTGGTTCCCGTTACGGCGCGCTCACTGATTGCAGTTATTACTATTACTGCTGGAATGCCAAGCTCCGTGTGGGAGGAGCCAAGTGTAAGGATGGATATGGATTTTGCATACATGCACAATTCAGCTCTCAAAATCAAGAGAGGCATCGCCGCATGGCTCACAGAAAGTCAACAAGCAGCAACGATTTTCAAAACATAAAACTTGAGTAAGGCACGTATTTTGTGCCCATAGATGCACGTTAAGGACTAGGTGTCACTCTGGATATCTGACCTGAAATGGCGTGTCACCCAGCAGTCACTCAGGGACCACAATGGGCTCGACCCATTTCCTCTGGCCCCATTCCCTAAGCGGGAGCGGAGAAGGGAGCCCTTGTGGGACGGCCAGGCTCATGCCCCAGCCCTGAAGCGCAGCAGTCCCTTCTGCATGGAACTGCTTTTGTCCAAAGTCCTTACTTGACACCTCAGGGCTGTTGGCAGCATTTCCCTGGCACTGCTGGTTATTGCACATTTTCAAAGAGTTTCAAGCGCTCTGGATGTGAAGCTGCCTCATTACACCCAAACCAGGACCGGTGACCCCAAGGCAGCCCAGAGCAGCAATGCAGGGCTGCGGCACCCCAGAGCCTCTCTGCCATGTATGGTGTTGGATGAGGCAATCCTCGGCAAGGAGGATTTTCTTGGTTTTCTGTCTTTCTATTTGGGCTTCACAAACTCAGGGGTTTAAATTTAGCCCTCCCACAGCTTTCAGTGGAGCTGCATGATTTATCACGAAGTGGTGGTCAGGACATTTTTTCCCCCATCTGCTTTGGTGGAGATGTCATTCCCTGCACTGTTAATGTGGAGTGGGGACCAGCTGCCTGTGCTATCACACAGTGCTAGCACTGAAATACTTTGCCAAGTTTTAAAACAGAATTCAAAACAGCACACAAGAGCCCTTGGGCTCTCTGTGCCCTCCCCAAAGCCATGGCAGCTGTGCCTGCTGTCGGGAGAGACCAGCTGGACTGTGTCGGTGCTGGCCACCTTCTCCAGGCTCGCAGGGAGCACGGAGTCAGCAGGCTAAGCTGAGTCTGGCTCTCCAGGACCCTGGAATGAGGGAAATCCCAGGAAACATGAATATTTCTGCAAATTCCAGTGCTAGACACTAGCTCCTTACTCCCATATCTCCTACTTCATCTGTGCAAGGAATCACAGCCATGCAGGAGCCGGAGTCTGGCTCAGTGCACATGAACAGCTAGCTACAAAAGTACCAGGACTTTTCCATATACCCAAAATGATTTATTGCAATTCTGCTGACCATTGTACCACAAAACATCAATTCTGAATTTGCTGTACTGTTAATGAATGACCAAATACAGCAGTATTTCATCTCAGATGCAACAATATATGGCTTTGTAAAATTATTTATGCTTCAAATTATCTCAAGTGTACAGAGAGACCATCAGAAAGCAGCAGTGCTGATACTCTGGTCCAGCTTTGCAAACATCACAGTTATTGTCTAATTTTAAGATTCTTCCATACTGAATCTTCAATGTCCCACCTTACTACCTCACTGAAAACACAGTGGTCCAGCTCTTGCAGCATAGCCCTTAGTGGCACTCCACTGCTACTGAATAGTATGGCTTAACCTTCTACCTGGCTGCCCTGTGCTCACCAACGTGCTGCTGAAAGAGTTTCTCCAGAGCCTGTTCTCCCCCTGAGCCTGGGTCATCCACATTCCCCTTAAGCACTTGCAGCTGCACACTCCTGAGACCTCCACAGCCACTCATCTCCTGATGAGTATTCAGGGCTCCCATGAAGTCCAGCCCCAGACTGGCTACTGACTCGCATCACAGCAACCCCTTTTTCCCGCATCACCACAGGAGGAAGTCTTGCAGCTCCTGTTAAGACATATTAGGACAGGGAGACTTTCATGCATCTTTTTATAGGGTTCTTTCTCATGGCTTATCCAGGCACATTCTTATCTATGTTGATTTGGTCTCTTCCAGTCTAATTACAACTCAATGTATAAGACAGTCTTACTATGATCTTAGCTTAGGTTGGATATTTATATTCTCAGTATCCCCAGCAAAATGYATAAGAAAACTGGTATCAGGTATACCTGCAGATAAAAGGGCTCATTTATTCCCCATAGCAGCAGATCAGTAATCACCAGAAGCTCCACATATGAAGGCTTGAATTTTTTGAGCGCCGCACTTAGGGGAATTACRTGCCCAGTTCCTTAACGTTAAGGGTATACACGCACCTCATTCCCTTTGAAAAATCCTGCCTTCATTTTGGTTCAAATAGAAGATTTAGCTGCTAGCAAATACAAGACTGATTGTCTGAACACCAAGGAGTGAGAAAAGTTGAGGTTTTGAGTAAGAACAAGAGAATGTAACACTACAAATACCTGACTACTGAGAGCTGTTAGGGACACAGCAGAGGGAGCTGGTGAAATCCCACTGCTTGAAAGGTTTTGTAGGGGAAGAAATGCCCAGGGGAATATCACGGTGGAAAATAAGAGGTCAAACTGAAGTGTGAAACCTTTTGACTAGGTTTCCAAGGTAGAAGTTCAAGATTTCAGACTTTGAAAAATCCTTTGTAATTACTGTGACACTGATGAAATAATATAATAATTGGTTGCTAAACCAATGCAGGAGTGTTCTTACTCACAGGAATRTTAGTCACCGGTTGAGTAGTCTGAAGAGTATTTGGAAGAATACTCATGAATTTCAGTCTTGCACAAATGAATCTCTCCCCCCCCAACTTCACACTGAAAACTGCTTTATTGTTACCTCTCCACTGATGCAGCCTGAGATTTCAGAGACCCACACACTGAGCACAGACGGCACCAGTATGTCATCACAATTAGATGACCCATCATTGCAGCAAACAGTCAAAGGAAAACGTTCACGGACTAAGAATCTCTCTCCTGCGAATGCTTAGTAACAAACAACTGATTTCACTGAAATCAGAACTGATTCACAAAATAACACGGAAACCGAAAAGAAGGGGCTAAATCTGAAATAAATAATTGAAGCAGCTCCCTTTCACCACAACCATTTGGCATGTAATAGCGTTCTGTATCATTGCAAATACTTGGATTGCTTGTTTAATTCACATCCAGATCTGGCAGTTGTGCACACGAGGAGAGAAGCTTTGGGGGTACTTTTCCCCAATTTTGGGGGGGAAACAGAGACTCTAATTAAAAATATTCAAAGAAGCACAATGGAAACAACAACAAAAAAAAGTGCTATGAGACATTCTACCTTTTGAATGCATTTTTGTTTCCATGAAATGAAAATTCTGTTTATTCACTGCAAAAAAAAATGWTAGAGATGTTTGCGTATCCAAACAAATAATGAGAAGTTCCCTGGAAAACAGTCTGCAGTAACTAAATGGGACGTGACCAGGAACTGAGCACACGTGCTGTAGCCTACAGCTGCTGCCAGGATGCCTGGTGTCACGCAGGGAAACGGAACAGCAGAGGTTTTGCAAGAGTATGCAGAGAGGGGAGGGATTATATGCACAGAGGACACCATAACTGCATTCACTCTGAATTCCCAGATAATGTAGGTCAGGATGGGAGGGGATTACAGTTGAAAGCATTTCTTTTTTCATTTCAGATCAATTATTATAAAACCTGTGCTTTCCACACATGGTTCAGCTGGTATTCCTGATAGTTTGGTTTACCTTTATATCAAAAGTCAGTAAAACACCGTGAGAAGGAGTAATCCTGGATGCAGAGGAGTCACCCTGACATTCACATTCTCCAGCAAGCCTTACGTACTACACCACCTCCATAAGCCACATCACAGCAGGCAGTACCCCGGGCCAGGCAGCGATGGGAGCCAGGACTTGCCCTGGCTGTGCAGCCCCAGCCCTCAAAGGACCAGCATCACTGACTGCAGGCATGTACAGCCCCTCTGCAGCCTTTACACCAGACAGACGGGACAGATCAGACACACACCATACAATATATACCAGGAATTACAGTCACATTATCTAAATACAGATTTTAAACCCTTCCTCTTTGTATAGTCCAATGAGCAGCAGTACAAATTGAGGTGTATCAGGGTTAACTGAACATTAAAGACTCCAAAGCAGCACCTATGTAGGACATTAAAATTAAACTTCTCTATTACTAGATCATTACAGAAGAGGCTTTCCCTATAGAAAAAGGGAAAAGCAATACGACYGGCAGCACTGGATCACATGCAGTGGTCAGTCAGGGACAATCGTGCGGGTGAACAGGTTACAAAAAATTCTTTAATAAACTGAAAAATAGTTTTACTGAAAAAAGTTGTGCTTTAAGTGGCTTTTCTTGAAGGTGAAAAAATAATAAGTTGTTAGCAGAAGTAAAGGCAACAAGATTTGTAGCAAAAGGTAGTGTCTTTTGGTAGACTAAATGAAATAATCAGTCTAAAACAGACAAGGGATTTGAAGTGCTTGAGCCTCCAGGTTTTGCCTTGTTTGCTGGTTACATTGGTTGGTCTAATAAAATATGAGACTCCTCTTTGCAAACCTTGCCACCTTGGATCATCTTAGGTAATGGCAGTATAGGCTGCTCTTTTACTGTTTGGCGTTATGACTGTCCRGGATGTTAAATTCTGTTCTCCTCTTATTTTAAAGGAGGTCATAACAACGGCTTATTTAGTCCATAAATTTTTGTCCAGAACAGAAGTCCAATTTCTCATTAGATTTCAGCTGCCAGAGTGTATATACAGCAAAATGCAGTGTTTCACTGGCTGGACTCACTTTCCCTCCCCTTCCACACATACGAGATTGGCAACAGAGATGGGCAACTCTAACCAAACCAGAAGGGCAGCGATTTGGGTTCACTCAGAGCAGGAAGAAAAAAGGCTTTTACTTAAGCCATAGGAAAAGGGGCTTAAGTCTTGAAAAAGTTTGCATACCTCAGACAATGTATTGATACATTAATAAAGTTCAGCGCAGGCGTATCTGGCAGTGCTGAGTTCGGCAGTGCCCTCCTCGTGGAGCAGAGAAAAAGGATGGATACTTCTGGATTATCGGGTTAAGCATCACCTGGAGAAAACAGACTCCTGTCGCAGCCTTTAATAATGATCCTTTTGAGCCACCATCAATCTTTACTGCTCGTTAATTGAATTTGGTGTTTAGCTGAGGGTGCGCTGGGTGAGCCTGTGAGCAACACAATCCTTTTTCATATATTCTTTAAAGACACAGAAACTCGACTGTAAAAACATGGTGTTACAGCAGGCAGGCAGATAACCCCTGTGACTGCGCTCTTTGTGTGACTGATGTTAGGAGACCGAATGGGAGATGAAGGAAAGGAGCAAAGGAATGGATGAAAGCAAAGAAAGGTGATTCTGCCTGCAAACTAGCACCAGAAGAGTATTTGATACTGTCTGTTAGCTGTGGTGGCATTCCCCTTAGTGACAAAAGAACCACACAACCCCCACTCCGAATCTTTCATTAAACCTCAAAAAGCAAAGGAAGCCTCTGCTCTAATGCAGATATCAAAAAGGGTAAAATTTAATGGCACTTGTCAGAAGTGAGAAGTTTCAGGCAGACTGGCTGGTACGCAGCATTTCAGCATTTCACTAGACAGTGGGTCAATGGGAAGTAGCTGGAAGCCCTGGTTCCASGATCTGGGGGGCCACACACACTACCAAGTATGTGATACTTTATGTCCCTGTAGTTACGAGGTGAAGGCTCAGTGATGCTGAAAGCATCATTAGGGTAGTGAAGGAGGACCAAGCTCTGTGGATGCTGGTAAGAAATATTTACATTTGAAGCCTTTTCCCAAATGCAGCACAGAGATACTTGGGAGCTGCACCACCTACATGTACAACGCAAACGTAGGTGGTGAAACTGTTTTTTAACTCATCAGGAAAAGATGCTTTTGTGAATGAAATAGGAACTTCCACGGAATGGCTCCATCTTCTATAACTCCTCACAGCTACAAGCAAAACACAAGATCACCAGTTTTCAGATCAGTAGATGGGCATTCCTCTTTGTTTTCTTTGCTTTCTATACCAGACAGAGATTTTTTAGAAGGAAAAACATATTGAGAAACATTTCCCATGTATTTCTTATTTTAACCTTGTGCTAGGAAAAGAGCCAGCTATTTCCAGTCCTCTATAGCAGAACGTAAGAGGTAAAACCTTCTAAAACAACACCGCATACCGCCAAAAGCACATGGGGCTCTCAATTTACAGGCATTTCGCAAAAGAGCGAAAGAAGAGGGAACGCAGCCGGTGGTACACCTCTGTAAGCCATCTGGGCTCTCTGGCAGATGCAATTCCCAAAGCTTTGCATTCACTGCCCCTTGCTGCTGCTGCCTCCCTCCCCAGCTCCCACGGTCCCCTCCTATCCGAAGCAGCAGCCTCTCAGGGAGGTATCATCTGCAACCTTGTATTCTGTATGGCTTTCAGACTAATGAAACTTCCCACCACGATTGTAGCTGCAGAATACGAACACGATGCCCAGCAACTGCTCTTCTATAACCTACAGAGGAAATTAGGGAACAAATCCCATTGCACTTAGCCCTGTAGTTTCCTCAACACTATCTAATGTGGCTCAAGGCCAATGTCTTCAATAAAAAAAAAGAAAACACCCTACAAGAATAAAATGTAAAGGAAAACCCTATAAATAGTCTTCTAGAGTAACTCACATTTGTACAAATCACCAAAGGGCGACACAACACCCTCCTGTTTGAGCAGGTATGATGCCCAAATCTTTGCACAACAGCAAAGTTCTTCTCTGTTTTGTAATCAAAGGGAAATTTTTTTTATGGTGCGACAGCAGGAATAGCAAAGATTAACCCTGACTGCATGCAGCTGAATATGAACAATCCTAACACATCCCATCCTTCTTACACATGGTCAATATTGCTGCAGATACTGTCCTTCCCTAGCCTGAGATTTCATTAACTATGTTTCTATTTAAGCAGTGTTTTTTTTTTTTTTTAACGAACATGGTGTGCTGAAATAAACTTATTGCTGCATAAAGATGATGTAGCTCAAAGTGAAATTAGAAGAGTGTCCTAAAGGACGTGTTCAAGACCTATAAATGTTAATACTGTATTTTCCACAGAACTCCGTTTGATAAACTTCTCTATGAATATTCCAGGCATGATTTTTATTACAGCCACATTTCCCCACTCAATCGCTGGATTTCATTTCACTATGAATAAGTAACTATCCAGGGATTTTTGGCAGCTTGGTGTTGTTCTAACCCGTTGGTCTTGTAATTAGCTCCAAATGTTGTTTTTGTGAAGCCATATTCTTGATGTATCCTAAAGTCCCCAGCTATCTTCTATACTTAGCCTATTATATTAATGCTAGGGAACATTAATATATAAATAGCATTAAAATTGCAAAAAGTCACTGCCTGGATGTTTTCCAGGAACATCTTTGAAAAGGGAAGGTTTTTTATATGTTCTACGCCTAAGGTTGCACCAAGTCTCTATCTTCTTGAATATGTTTGTAGCTTGGTATTCAAAAACGCTGGGGTTCGCTCCACAAGTCTTTCAGGCAGGGTGGCTCGAGGTGGTGGAGCTCATGGCATAAACAACGATCAAATCTTGCACAAATGGGCTCTTCCTGAGAGACTGTCGGTGGGCATAGCATTACACTTGTAGTTTACCCTTTTTAGTTCACATCCTATTTTACCACTGTCCTGGTTTCAGCTGGGATAGAGTTAATTTTTTTCCTAGTAGTTGGTATAGTGCTATGTTTTGGGTTTAGTATGAGAATAATGTTGATAGCACGCTGATGTTTTTAGTTGTTGCTAAGTAGTCTACCAGTCAAGGACTTTTCAGCTTCCCATGCTCTGCCAGGTGCACAAGAAGCTGGGAGGGAGCACAGTCAGGACAGCTGACCCAACTGGCCAACGGGGTATTCCATACCATAGGACGTCATGCTCAATATATAAAGCTGGGGGAAGAAGAAGGAAGCAGGGGGGCGTTCGGAGTGATGGCGTTTGTCTTCCCAAGCCACCGTTACGCGTGATGGAGCCCTGCTTTCCTGGCGATGGCTGAACACCTGCCTGCCGATGGGAAGCAGTGAATGAATTCCTTGTTTTGCTTTGCTTGTGTGCATGGCTTTTGCTTTCCCTATTAAACCGTCTTTATCTCAACCCATGAGTTTTCTCACTTTTGCCCTTCCGATTCTCTCCCCCATCCCACCAGGGGGGAGTGAGCGAGTGGCTGTGTGGGGCTTAGTTGCTGGCTGGTGTTAAACCACGACAACCACCTAAATATCCTGCTGATGTAAAGATACCAGCAGAAAACAGAAAACATATTTTAAGACTGATACTGGGACTGAAGTATCTGAGGGTATGATTTCATCCTCAGTATGGAAACAAAAGCACCACACGCTGAGCCAGATGCCGGGGGAAGCTATTCACAGAGCGAGACTTGACCGCCATCCAAGTTCATCAAGGGGGTTCTTCAGTCTAGTGATCTGGACTGAACATTTATATATTCTTTTTATATACTTATATATTCATGTATGTGTACATACTTATACATATATGTATGTATGTATTCTCCGGACCACATCAGCCTGAAAAACTGTTTTGCCCAGAAGGGAGAGCTAATGATTAATGAGTCCTTACTTAGGCTTTTGTCTTTATTGCCACCTTATTAGGTGACACCAGGCAAGTATTGCGTTTGCTGGCTGTATGTTCAGACGGGAAAAACAACACAGACAGCAATTACACTGTGGGGCGGAGAGGTGGGCGTGGAAGGATACCTCCATCACTCACAAGGGGGCGAGAGAAAGGTTGCTATGGGCAAAGCGCCTTAATCCAGTCCTGACTATGACCTCCCTCTGTGAAATCATATAAAATGATTATTTAAGGATTAATTAAGATAAGTTTCATGAGTGCAGCCCCGAACTTTCCTACTACCCAACACTGGAAAGGCACTACAGCCCAGGAGAGATGGGAAAACAGCATCCTCCTAGATTCTGGCAGCAGGTTACCAGCAGCAACAACACAGCCACCGAAGAGCCTTCTTCGTGATTTAGTCCATTGTGGCAGGAATGAGGAAAAGCATTATATCAGTTAAATACTGGTTCACAGCTTCATTTGGGTTTTCCTTTCAAAAAGGCCAGTGCTAAACCTGCATGAACGGATTCATTTTATAGCAAGAACAACTCCAGCATCCCCYGGGGTGATTGCTGGACAAGTGCGCTGAGTCAGCAAAAAGCCTGGCGCAGTGTCTGCCACTGTAACGTGTAACGAGCAATGTGCCGACACTCAATAGAGGTTGGCTGACTGCTCTCCTTGCCGTTTGGCGGTTGCCTGAAATCACTGGGAAGTTGTTAGACCACTTTAATTTGTAAACCTATTGATAAGCATTTAATGTTAATGAAATGTTACTGCTGAGTAATTCTGGCAGATGAAACTCAGTTAGTTCATTGTGCATCTAATTTATTTAGTGCTAAATGTTTGCCCTTATTTTCTTTTCACACTGAAAAATCAGATTTGGATAAAAACTTTGCATCTCAAATAAGACAATTCTTCAGAAAGTTAAGCAAATTTCTATGTAAATGCTTGTCTTTGCGTTTCACATAAAACTCTGCTCGGGAGCATATATCCTGCCAACATGGTAATGGAAGGTGTAGGCTGCTCCCGGTGCCTACGTACTCATAAAACCCACAATGAAGGAGATAGTTCTCATGTCTACCAAACCATTTTAGTAAATGCAATGGCAGTGAACAGCTGAAAGAGATCTTACAACCCCACAGGTAGGGGAAGGTTCTGGCTGTGCCAATGGATCAGGAGGAGCCCAGTTCTGTCATCTCTGGGTACCGAATTCAGAGCATCTGTGGTATCCTGCACTGTGACCTCCACAACATCCTAACTGGCCATCAATTTATTACATTACACACAACATATTAATTGTGGTAGCCATCAGAAAGAACAGACAACCTCAGTGTCAATAGGGAGGTATTTAATGTCCTGTGCACCAGTCCTGGCGTGCAGCACAGGGCATGTATGCCCGTGCATGGGCAGGAGCTGCCCTGCTCACACACGCCGCTCCTGTGCACACTCTGCTGCGGTGGGTGGCTTTTGACAGGATAGGTGAAGACAATCTCATATAACATCTTTCAGCTGCCTTTCTCAAATAAATATGATTGAAATAGGACAACATTAATATTTCCCTCCACCCAAGAAAAATAAATCAATTTTTGCTGGCGCACTGTACCATAATCCTGTGTTTACCAATACTTCCTCTATCTTCTACCGGCAAATATAACCCTGAGCTAAAGAGATTTTTCAATTATATTCGTTTCTAAATAACTGACTAAATCTAGCAAAATAGGTGGGGAAAAACCTGCCCTATCACAGATACCTGCACAACTGCATGAGAAATATTTTCCAATTTGTCGTATCTCTACCTGAGCACACTGACCCCTGTTAGGAGGCCAGCAGCGAGGAGGCCGCGTGCTGCTGCCAGCGGCTTAGCTTCTCCCTCATTGCTATTCATGGTCTTTTATAATGCTATTAGGACACGGCTCTGCGGTGAAGTTTGAGCATGCATCCCTTACAAACTTCTCCTGGTTGAAACAGAAAACTGTACTCAGGGGAGAAGGGAGGCAACCCAAGGGAGGTATAGCTGTAATTCAATTGTTGGATGTTTATTTGTCAGCAAATCCCTAAATGGTGATATATTATTACACAATGTGCCAGCCATTAGCTCAACTCATCCCTCTGTTTTACAGGGCAAGATAAAGCACTGAGACTTCTATCAGAGGGGAAGCTGGTTCAGAGGGGTCAGCACCTCTAACTGCTAAGCTCAGTACAGAACAAGCCAGCGAGTCCAACTCCTACCCGCCGGTGCTGCGGAGCTCCTGCCAGCCCCAGCCTGGCAAACAGCTCGGTACACGAAACACCAGAGCTTGCATCGGCATCAGCGTTACAGCTTGTCAGAGGATACATTGTGGAAAAGCCAATGTTGAGGATTTTTTAGTACTGTGGGGATGGGATTTTGCTACAGCCCCCCTAAAAATAAGCTGTGGCTTCCCCCCCCACCCCCTTTTCTTTCTCCTTTTTTTTAATAAAGGAAACATTTCATGTAATCAGAATAGCTGGAAGACTTACAAGGAGAGATGGACATTGAGGCAGAACATCTCTTCACCATAAAGGGTGAGAAATAGAAATAACACGTAGTAAAGTGGTCTCTTTCTTTCTTTGTTCTCATGTTGGCCAAGGTCGTGCCTTGGAGAGCCTGGACACCTCGCAGCAGGCAAACACGCGCTCCCCCAAGCACTGCTAGGATGGAGCAACCACCATCAAGCACATGGCTGATTTCCAGAGGCATTCTCTGCAACGTTAGTGAAACTTCAAGCCCAAGCAGCAGCTAAAATGAAATCAAGACAATGAACAATCACTCTGCAAAAAAAGATACCAGTGCTTGGTGGGAGTGAGCAGAAAGCAGTGGAGCAGTGGGACACACAGTGCCTGTGCTGGGAGTGCTCTACAGGCTGGAGAGGAATATTTCACTTTTTTACTATTTCTCATGTTGAACAGATGTGCACAAAACTGAGACAACAGACAAAAATCAAATTTGTTCCTCTCTGAGATTCCTTTCATATTATTCTAAATGCAAATACCTGATTTACCACCTTTTCTATTTGGCATGTCTATGAAATGAAAACAAGGCTTTCTGCAGGTTTTCATTGCCATTCTTTTTTGCTTTTCCCTTTGTTGTGAATGTTTCTGAATGGAAGGTAACAAGTTACAGTGCTGCAGAGAAAGCAGTTAACAGCCATTCATTCTGTGCAGGCAAATAAACAGAGAGCTTTAGCATAGAGAACGAAAGAAAAGAAGGAGAGAGGAGGCATTGCACTTGCATTCCTCTCACATTAAATCTCCCAGTGAACTTCAACCGACATTTGGTACCAGTTTGCCAATACTTTGCTTTTATGGTTGACTGATAAATTATTAGATTTATCTGATGCCTAGCAACTATCAATTAACACTTTGAGACTAGATTAATTGATATGCCTTAATTTCTCTGTTTTCTTCTAGACAACACGCCTCCAGAGATCTGAAACCCCTCCCACTTAGAATGAAAAATATTCTTCATCTCTGCTCTTACGACACCACATACAGGGATGGATGTTTTGGCAACACGTTTGTATTCATTCAGATTGTCACAACTGCATTCTGCGTCTGAGGCAGCCTGAGGTACATGATTGACAGTCCCATCCTTTAAAATATGATCAACTTTGTGAAATCAATCAGTGGAAGCTACTATGGCAGAGGAAACAAGGGAGGCTTTCCTCAAAGCAGGTTGTGTACTGTCATTTTACTATTTAATGTTTTGCTACCAGTAAAGCAATTCTGAAAAGCCTCCGTGATGAGCGCTCCCTGGCAATAGCTCGTCTATTTGCCAAACTAACTTCAAAGTAATGTCCATAGGATTAACTATGGAGTCAGTGAGTATAAAAAAGGTAGATACAAGAAGACATTTGTCATGCAAATATAAATCACACAGACACTCCATCATGGATTAAATCTTTGTAATAAACTTATTTATGAAGTGTATGTGGGGCCGGGAGCAGTCTGTTAGCGCTGCTGCCTGACACTGCCCACTACAACATCCTCTGCTCACTGTTTTAAGTTAAAACTTTATAGAATTTGAAAAATAGGTCATCCTAATTTTTTTTTTGTTTTGGAAATTCAGCCATAGCAACTCAGCTGGCTTTGTAGGTGAAGCTACAAAAAATCACCTACTTTTTCTTTTATTAAAATAATTGGACAATCTCTTTGGCTGCTCAGCCTGGGCTTTTCCTTTCCCTTGGCTCCTGATGTGTTTCTCTCCACTAGACCTGCACTTCCAGGATTTACAGCCAGGACTGCAGGTTAATTTTGTACAGAAAACTTTCATTCTGGCATCACTGTGTTTTGAGAGCTTAACTTGGCAACATTCGTGTTCTGCTGATGGGAAGTACCTATCTGCATATGATGGAAGATCAACGTGAAGCCAGTGTCCCTGCTAGAAGAACCATCATGTAAGAGGGAACATAAATCACACTTTTTATTTAGCTATTACAGCTAAAGCGCAGCTCACAATAACAAAGGAAGAGCACTTCCCCAATAAAACCAAAGATAAACGAGGGCTGAAAGGTTGCTAAGTCAGCTCTTTGGAGCTCAAACACAGACTGCCCCTTACTTCAAATAAACTGCATCCAGTCTGTCAAGCCTGAGCACTACACACTGCAGACCAACTCAGTGGAAATGCCACAGGAATCTCTTTATAGATACTGTTAACCTCAAAAAAGGACTGTTTGGGAAAACTGGTGTGAATGCTTACCCTTCAGTATTCATGTTTTTTACATTTGCAAACCCTCCTGCTGTGCTCCCTGTTACGCAGGCTGTGTGCCCTTTCGTTGACAGAAGGAACGTTCATAGCAAGGGGAATATATAAATATGCATCGCTTCATCCCTACCAAGATAAATAAACAGCTACATAGTGCCAGGGAAAAGGTGGAGATTTCATCTCCCTTATTCCTTTCGCATTTTTGTGACAGATGCCGCTGGATTTCCTCGGAGGAGTTCCTGTGAGCTCAAGCACGAGGAACAACCCACAAGACGTGGCGCGAGGACAGACACTTGTGCTGAGTGCCTGGAGCGTGCTGGGGGCCTGCAGCCTGCCCTGCCTGCACCCACAGCCATTCAGCTGAACAAGCCCGGCCTGGCTTTAGACTTCCAAAGTGGTCTCAGGGGAGGTACTGGAGTCAAAATCCACCTCTGCAAAGGTACCTCTGAAAAAGGCACCTCACCTTCGGGCACTCCAGCTGGGACATGCTCTTCTGAACCTCTGCGCATACAGCCGTGGGACAGACACGTGCCATGCATGGCTGCTTCCCTCCCTGCTGCCCGGGGCGAGGAGGAGGTACTGGTGGAACACGCTAAACATCACACTAGGAACCATGATAAAACAAAGTGTACATAAACAAAGCAACAAGGTAAGCTACATAAATAACCATTTTAAAGGTCCATGTTTACTAACAATCACAACCTAGTTACTCCTTATATTTGGCATAACAAACCACACTAAACTTTCAAAATATCATTCTTTTCCACAACACCACCCAAACGCGATCCATCCGGCAGCATGCAAGTGCCTGGCAAGCCGGGATCGTATCTGAGGGAGAAAGGGGATTGCTGGGGGGGTGAATATCTCCTTCTCTCCAGGACACAGGTGGTGGAGCTGCCCCTCACTCCCAGGAGCCAGAGTTTGCCCCGTGGCCCTGCTGAGGCCAGCGACAGCCCGGCCCCGGTGAGGGGCTGCCCCAGAGCCCTCCTGCCGTCCCGGCCCAGAGAAATTATTCTGTGCTTCTCCAATGTTGTCAAAACAGTTAGCAAATAAACAACTAGTAAGGAGGAGTGGAAGAAGCGTTGCTGAACAGCAGATTGCAGAACTGTGAATGAGATTCATGGCTGTGTTACTCACAGTCATCTTGCTCTGTCTTCAATATTTTAATTTAATGGCATAAACACAATTTTATTCATTGCAAAAAGCCATTTGGGGGGATGCTGAATTATTTATTGTTTGAAGCGGCCAGACAAACTGCTTGTCAAAACAGATTTTAAATCTTAAAACAGAATCTCAAGTAATGAAGTGCAGCTTAAAAGGCACAGGGTGTACCCTCCAGATTTTGAACTCCTCTTCGAAAAACTGGCCAAAGGAGCTGCCTTTGAATGTTTAACATGCAGGTGCTGGTTTTTCTCAGAGCAGGCATGTGGCTGCACACTCTGCAGTGCTCCCAGCTTCTCCCATCCCATCCCATCCTGAGCAACAAGGGCTCTCCAGCATCCCTGATGCCCTCCTGCAAGGCACACCTGGAGCCTGTGCTGAAACCAGGGGCAAGTTTTTCTGCTTGACCCATCCACAGTCCCTGACTTTGCAGAAGCAGTGGAGTATCTTAAACACTGATTGACTGGGTCTGGGGGATCTGGCTTTGCAGATGAGCTGCCTGAGACTTTTTTAGTGTGTTAGATTCAAACACCAATTTGCTGGGCTTGGAACCCCAGCACCTAACTAATAAAATTAAAAAAACCAACCAACCAACCAACCAAACAAAAACTTCCAATATTTGTTTCCCTCCAGGACTGAGTTTCCCATCTAAACGTGGGTAAAGCACACTCCCACCGGTCAGCACTCCCACCGGAGCCTTCACACACACTCGGGGAAGCTGCTGCCCTTCCCCAGGCTGCTCACRGGGCACAGCCAGCCATGGCCAATGTACCAGCTACCGGTGTTCCTCAACAAAGGAGCGGGATGCCAGGCTGTAGTCGGAGATGGGGCAGAGACGGACCATGCGGCTGGACCAGAGCACAGCCCCATCGGGACACAGCATTGCTGGTGGGCAGCGGCTGCCTCCAGAAAATACCCAGCCCTAGTGTGGCCCCAGCTAAGCCCTCACTCACATGTACCACACCACTGGTACACAAGTGACTCACTGAAAATTGCTTTAGTTGTCTCAAATCTTGTTACAGAGGCTAACATAAACCACATCTAATTCTTATTGCTTGCTGTGGCTTTGAACCAAATGACTGTAACAGAGACTAATGTAAAATGAAAGCAAAAAAAAAGGAGAACAGTCATGGAATTTTGCATAAACTATGCCAAAACATACTGCCCAACTTCTTCATTTCACCAAATTCGATTAACACGCTATTGCTTACAACACAAATTGGAGACAGCCCTCAAAGGACCAATAAGTTCATGCAGGCGGTAGGTGTTTATCTGGTTCCTACACTGAGGAAATGCCAGAGCAGAAATGTTCACTGCGTATAGTGCTTTAGACAACTTCTGAGTGTCTTAAGGTATGCTGCACGCAATGTCATTAGCCTGAACAATGGTCCCCACCTGCATCATGCCGAGATAAGATACAGAGCAACTGGATGGGGGAATACTTGACAGCAACCTGGATCAGCCATGGGGCCTGTCTTTTTTTTTTTTATTTGGGACTGTCCAGAAACTGTGTGTGACTTTGCAGTACCATTCTGTTTAATGCTCATATCTGTAATATTTGTGGTTTATTATTCTTACACTTTATGTCTCTAGATGCTGAGCTTTATGGTTTTAAAGATTTGAGAGAATGGACAACACCCACTGGCAGAGCATCTGCCCAGGGAGTGGGACGGATGGTGGGAGCCCTTCCCACAGGACTCACGCTTCGGGGAAGGATGGAAATCTGCCCCCAGAGCATGAAATCAACAAAAAGCCCACCAGCAGCTGCACTGAGGATGTTTGACAGAAAAACTGAAGATCAGGAAATCTGAAGCTCTGCCACATCTGCTCCCCGCGGCTTCTGGCACTCCCATGAGTCTGCAACATCCCCACTGCGAGGGACCGTTTCTTGCATCCACTGCTGCACGTCAGCACTGTACGGGAGGCCCAAGATGCTCTTTGAGCAGCACTTAAATTCTACGTCCTTGTTTAAACATTCATAGGATACTATTCTTTTTAAAGCACATTTCAGGCCAATGTCTATGAGTCCATCCGAAATAGCAGAAAACCTGGATATAAGATATCAGTCAGGCTCGCAAAACTGTCCCCAGAAAAATCCCAGGATCAGCACCAAATCTGTTACCAGCTTTTTACCCTGAGAACAATTATTCTGCAAGCTTTCACATCTGTCATTTTAAATTTTATTTACAGTTAAGATTGCCAGAGCCATAAAAGAAACAGGAAGACTTTAGCATGAAACAGATTCCTGCTGTTTTGAAGACTGGTCAGGTAGTAGAGACTTGATTAAACAACAGCTCTTATGTATTTTCCCATTTCCCTCTTGTTACCTAGCTAATGTTTAAACATTGTTAGTTGAAAAAGGTATTTCCCTGAATTTCATTATCAAACAATTTATTTTTCTGCTATGAAATGATCATGTTGACTTTTCCTTTGTACCACAAGAGAATAAGGATAGGGGAAAAAGAGTTTCAAAGGTTTTTTAAGAACACAAAATATTATGTCAAAACCGTGCATGGAGATACAAAATTACAAAGCTTTCCATCAAGAGGTTTTCACAACTAAGAAAACATTAAGCAAGAGGTAAAAGATCTGTAGGTATATTAAGAGGTATGTAAAATTGAAAATAAATTAGTGAAAACTATTTTCCTTCATCTTCTGCATGCAGAAAGAAGTCATGATCTTGCAGAATCTGTATTTAGCTGGATGTAATGTTTCCTCTACTCTATAGATAAAACTTTTGCACTAGGGGCTTTTTGGACCACCTGGCATGAAAATAACGGCCATGATTTAGCATGACTTTTTGATATGAAGGGAATGGTTTGCCAGTGTGGTCTCAACATCTCAGCTGTGTGCCTGTATTGCCATTCATCATGAGATATGGCTGAAAGAGCACGTGTTGCACCTTGGGGTCATTTTGATCACAAATGCATTTTCTTCCAATTTGTTTCAGACTATTTTCTATTATACGCCAAGTCTTGGAATACCATTGGGTTCAATTATTGTCCAAAAAAGAACTGGAGCTAGAGGTGGCTAGACTGCGTATTGGGGACTGTGTAATAATGTGGAAAATGTTTGGTTTGAACTCTCTAGGCCAAAGGGCATTTTTTTCTAAGTATGAATATCAGAAATCATGAGCTCTTCAGCAATGGTGGGGAATGGTAAAACGAAGAGCACTCTCAGGTTGTGGGACATGTTTTAGGAACATTTTAGAAACTTTGAGGGGAAAAATAAGTACATCCTGCACCTGGATGAAAAATTGTTAATTGCCAGCGCAATTTGGAGCAAGGAGTTGGAGGAAGATCTCCTGCACCTCTGGGAGGAGGCTGGGCCAGTTGGGCTGTCTGGTCATGCAAGCTCTTCTTGCAGGCTGGACATGTGAAGAGGAGGAAATAAAATGCAGAGAGCCAGCAGCGAGGGCATGCTCCTGGAGAAGGGTGTTACAGAGAGGAAGTCTGAATCAGACTCCCCCACACCCTGCCAAGTGCACTAATCGCTTGGCTAATGGGCTTTGGCGGGGGAGAGGTTACTGCCATCACATGCTAACAAAGCACCTGCCTCTCTGCTACATCGGATTTATTATAAAGGCTTGAAAATTAAACATTGTTTACATGACAAATGAACAATTCCAGCATTTTCAGTAAACTAATTGACAAAAACCATTCCCCTGCTCTGCCCATCCTCTGCCTCCCCTACTTACAAGCGCTTCTGTTTTCTGCACACATTGCCTTTGCTGCATTTAGAGCTCCTACTAAATGCAATTCCTTAAATTCACTGTAGTTTACCCACCTGGCACCAACCAAGAATTTAGTCCGTAGACTATGATTTTGTCCTATACCACATAGTCAGTAAAAACTTCAGTCCCTGGGAGGTACCATAATYCCCCCAAAAATATTTCCTGATTTCGGTTGCTCGTTACTCATTCATCTCACTGGCTCCATAGCTGATGAATTTCAAAGCAAAACCCAGCCCATTTTGCATGGAGAGGATGCTGAAATATCATCTCACAGTGACACTGGACAAAAAAAAGCCATTAGCATTAAATTATCTGCTCCCAGATAATTTCCCAGATGAATCACCATAAAAGGCTCTGAAATGGTCTCTAGCTCTTTTTCTTTGCATAACATTTCATTTCATTGTACTCAAGACTTGAGGAACTGTAATTCATCAGGTTTTTATCTGCATCAGGGCATTGTTTTCGACAGAGTCCCTGATTATGGGAGAAGTGGCAAGGCCAAGCTTGCCAGGCTGGAGGATTAACCTGTAAGCGGCAGAGCACAGGTCATGGATCCCCTGCGAGAGGAGGGGGCTCTAATAGAGAGTAGAGCGTAGCTGAGTGCTAGTGATACCCGCCATCATCTCATCTGGGCAGCACTCAAGGCTTTTTCCTTTGTGGATGATTATTCATCAGGAAAGGGCATGGCATGGCATGGCATGGCATGACCAGTCCCAGGCACTGGGCAATTACATAGCTGTTTGCAAAGCTCAGAGAGGCCACCTCTGTCTCTCTCTTGAATAAAACCTAAGCCATCACGGTAACTGCAGTGATTGGTATGATGGGATTATTTTCCACACTTTTGCCCGCTGTGCTCTTCTCCCCCGCCCCCGAAGCCTGTGCCAGTCCCCTCCCCACCCTGCTCCAGTGCTGACCTCCTGCACAGCCCCCAGACACCCTCCCAGCCCTCCCCATGCAGCTCCCGCTGAAGGCTCGGTGACTGCCGGGGAGAAGGGTGTCAACTGGGCTGATCTCCCAGCAATGTCCGAGACACAGAAGGAAGCCAGCCCCGAGCTGGTGCTCCCTGTAGTGTGTCTGCTGTCATAGCGGGGTGAGGTTTATTGCACTAATAACCTCTGGGTGCTGCCCGTCAGCCCAAGGCCCACCGTGGCAGCAGGCTGGGTGAAAGGGCACAGTACCCACGCACTGTTGCTTTGCAAGCAGCAGCAGCAGGCCTGGAGTGACTTGAGTCCAAATCAATCTCTTAACACCTTGTGGTGCTTCCTCCCCATGTCCCCAAGGCCACACTGAGTTGCCACCACCTACAGAGATGGCTGTCCCCTCCCTGCTCACCCACCACTCTCGGGGACGCCTCCCAAAACCACAACCCTGTGCTGAAACAGCCCTATGTCCTTCTGCAACTGGCAGAAAGGAATCACGAAAACAAGGTCTTACCAGCCACAGACAGGTGTGAAAATAATTAAAGAGAATAACTGCCATGACAGTGGGCTCTGCATCACACAAGAGGAACGGGCCTAATTATAATCTCCAAGGCGATGCTGAGCACTGCTTGCTAAACACACCGTGTGAAATTCCAGCTGCCTCCTCAACAAACAGAGATAAACACATAAAATCACTTGCTCCAGGTGCATGTGTATGGTTGTTTTCTTATTCAGGATAACAAGAGTGCTACAAAGTTTAAATTTTTCTGTTTACTGAAAAACTTGTCCAAATCAATAGTTTGTGACAAAAAAAAGTAACAAAACCTGTAATAAAACCAAGTGATAAATAGATATTTGTTAAAGAAAAAAAACATTTGTGCAATTGATTATCTCTAATGTTCTCGCATCTAATGTGATTTTGGGTGGGGAGAAGTGACACAGTGGCAAGTATTAAAAGTGGGTTTATCAGATATTTTTTTCAGTGTCCAAACCGTGCTCTTTGGCTTCCATGCAGACGTTACAGACAGCCAGACCCACAGAGCCAGGGTGGCCCAGCTTCAGCCTCAGCCAGCAGAATGCCAGGAACCCGGCAGCAGGAATTCAGGTTTCTGACGATGGCTCACAGCCCCTACACCTGCTGGCCACCGAACGCTGGGTGGTTTGCTGCACGGTGCTGAGTTTTGCCACTTTATCCCTGTGTATTGCCAGTGCCATCTGGCAGCAGCTCCTGCATTCCAGTTTCTGCGCAGTTATAAATGGATCAGAGACCTGTCAGGCTGCCAAGTGAACCATCATTATCATTCAAGATATCATTTAGCACATACTCCACATGGCAGTCAATTGCTTGCGTTATAATCACCTCGTAAAACTGTGACTCCACAGATATAATATCCCTACGAGACAGTCTTTACCTGTTACATTAAACTTACAGATATTTAAAACGTCAGATAATCTTTCATCTGAATTGCACTGCTGTCTAATGCAGTCAATCAGCCAGCTCCAGCAAGCAGGTTTTGGTTCTCAGGAAAGAGGCAGGAGGAAGCAGCTTTTCTGCATTTGCTCACAAATGTCCCATTTGCCTTCGGATGCGAGAAACTAATTTTGTTGTGTGTAACCCTGAGTCCTTTGGATATTGCACTGCTAAATTTGAAAGATCATCTTTCAAAGACAAGGCAGCTTGTCACAGTGCGAAGTCTTCTCTCTTGTGTTACCTTCACTTTTAGTATTGTGTGATAACCTTAATTTTAAAGTAAAATTATGCTAAAAAGATATAATAATTGTCTGTACATTTTTTTAAAAGTGTTTTCCACTGTTAGTATTTAGACTATCAGAACTAATGTTGTTAGTAAGCTGAGGAGCCTGGTTTATTATCTACACCAGCTTCCAGAGAGGACAAAGCAACTTCTGTATCCCTTTTCTCAAAGGCAAGACGGTGGAGTACTCAAGGAGATGAGAACCATGGCTCATGCCTCCTCCAGAGCCTCCCTCTTTCTTCAGCCAGGATTGCTGCTCTCTCCGGCYTCTGCTCGTACAAGTGCAACCGCATTTGCACAAACGTGCCAGCCCTGCCACCCAGGTTTCTCTCTGCTCACAGGCAGCGCAGCAAGCAGAGCCATCGCCCCCGAGTGCTGCCAGAGGAGCAGAGCTGGCCTGCAGCTATGCCCCGAGGCCACAGCTCTGTGTAAAAAGTCTCTTAGTCTCTTTTTATACAACAGGCACCTGCTATGCTGGATTTCTTACTTGGCTACATAGCCTGCTGATACAGGTAATAGATCACAAGCCACGCTCCCCGTACATACCAGCCTTCACACAAACACTCCTACTGTCCTTTGGGACGCTGTGGCCCCAGCGAGGTCACCCCATGCCCGTGCAACGGCTGTGCCCAAGCCTCCCTCTGCTTACTGGGCAGGGTCACTGTCTTCAGCTTAGCTGCTCTCACCAAGCCTACACAGAAGTTGCAAACCTTCCCTTCCCTTCCCCGCTTTCAGGGCTTTTACCTAACTCCACTCACTCCCCAGGTCAGTAGCCAGGACTAAACTAACAGCCCTAAATCTAAGCCTGGTGAAAGTCAGTGCTACAATGCAGAACTAGCCCTTGGCACTCACTGTCACAAGATGACAGTACCACTTCCCTTGCCATGTTCAAGTAGAGGAGATACTCCAAGCAGCAAGATAAACAGGCTCAGAAGCAATATTGATATTTATAAGAGTTCAACTCTAATCTTTGAATTTGTACCTTTGATAGCCAGGTCACATGCAGCATATTGCAAACCCTGACACTGTGCTCTGAAAGCAGCAGCACTGTCCCCTACCACAGCCAAGGCCACCTATTCCCCGGACACTCTTAGGAGACAGGAACTGAGACAGGCGCACGACTGCCGAGACCAGGAGGAGTTGGAAGTTGGGTGCTCAGAGCGCAGCAATGTGCCGAGCGTGCCTGCAGCATGACCAGGGCCTCTCCAGGAGCCGGGGTAGCAAAGCTTCTGCTTTGGTTGCTGGGTGCAGCAAAGCTTCTGCTGTCACACCCTGCTCCCCCGATGCTCGGCAGGCATTTCATTTGCATTCCCCAGAAACGATAGCAGGAGTCATCTCCGCCTCTTCTATGCAACTCAGTTTACTGATGATTGAATTTATTGCCACCATGCTGTTGTTTACATGTCTTTGTTATTAGACTGCTTTGTGGGGAGCTGGTTTAATACAACATTCGACACCTGGGTTATATTACTCTGTGTGAGCATCAAAAGGCCAACCCAAGAGACACATTGTACGCTGTTGTCCAACTTCTTTTCCCAATTCCCAAAAATGCTTAATCAAGTTAACATCTCACTGAGGCACCTCCATGTCAGTTCGTAGGGATTTCTGTGTTTCTTTCATCATGCAAAACATTCCACATTGGCCACAATGTTGTTATGGCAATACAGCGTCATCGATTTGGACAAGAAAAAGAATTCACATGATGAGTCTCAGTTTGAGACATATGGGATGCAATTTCAGAGGACTTCGGGAAATCATGGGCAATTGCGCACTAAAGCAGAAACTGTGCTTAGAACGAGCAATGGAGTTGGGCAGGGTGATCTTCTACCACCAGAATTCCCCTAAAGCTAACGAAACCCAGGGGCATTTGAAGAACTACATCAATTAGTGTGTGTACATTCAGGACTAGTGCTCATGAATGAAGCCACTCTTTGCAGGAGCAATGGCAATTTACGAAGAAGCCTGTTGTTATAATGTCTCCAGCTCATTTTGCAGGTGGCAGAGGCTCAGCGAAGCCCAGCCTGAGCATCTGCCCAACGTCAGGCCATGCCTGAGGTCCCACCATGCAGCTCTCAGGCTGAATGAGGCAGGTCAGTGGAATTATTTCCAATGGAAATAATGTGGGGCTTGTTGCCCTTAAAAAAATCAGAATTAAGAATTTGACATGCTATGGTCACAGCAGACCAGTGTAAGAGAATATAATTTCCTTTCTGGAGGACAACTACTACGTACCTGCAGCAGGGTCAAAGTCACCTGACTTCAGTCTGGGGGGACCAATCTCAAGCAATGCATTTCTAGCTCCCTCTTTCTCTACTTCTCCACATACACCTTTCAGCCAGCAAGATGATGAATAGCATAGACATTCACACACTATACCATCTCAGAGTGTCATCATCTATTTTTTATGAGAAATAACAATTTTTCTATATGCCAAAACAAAAAAATGCAGCAGAGTGACAGTTCTCCTCCTCCTCTTTCTACCCAGCATGAGTCAAGCACTATTAAAGACCTGCACACTTCAAGTACTAAATTTGACTTTATATTGCCCATTGGCAAGGTACCTGGGAAGTTCTAAAGCCAGTCAAGAGAAGTCACCAGACACAAGGATCTGGCTTCGAATTTTTTTAAGTGCTCTCAAAATGAGCTGGTGTACAAGCGTGACCCAGCCTTTACAGCCTTTCTGCTCTTGGATGCAAATTAGCACTTCTGAGCTCAGCGCCTACTTCCTACAGGCAATGCTGAACCCCCCCATCTCCCAGCCATCCCCATTTGCTCCATGGTGGTCTCGGCCAGACGCAGCCTGGCAACCTGGCGATGCAACCAGCCACCAAACCTCTTAGCTATTTGTTTGCATCTTTTTAGCTCAGATCTGTTCTGCTCTGCACACAGGTCTACGTAAAGTTTACTGCTCCATCTCTCCCTCTATTTTGAGCAGACGGCTCCTGTGAGGCGCAGCGGGGCCAACTACAAAAATCATTGTTACAAGAGTCATGGGATAAGCACAGCAATCTCACATCCAGAGTCTGAGTACATGCTCATTTGCACTGCAGTGATGTGCTGCAGCACTTCACCTTCCCAAGCCCTAATGAGGCAACACGTGCCCAAGCCACCGACTAAACTTTAGCTTCTTAGAAAGGGGTCCAGCCCCTGAACGTGCTGCTTAGAGCTGCACCGTTATATAAAGGACGTGATATACCCCATTATAATCTCTTCTTATATAAATCCTCCATTAACACAAGGAGAGACCAACAGAAGGAAGCAACTCCATTGTGGCTGGAGGACGGCTCCTACGCCACGTTTACCCCGCGGATCTTGGAAAGCTGATTGCACAGAGTGACCACAGCCCTTCCACCACAGCATGAGACGGAGGTGCTGCGGCTCTGAACATGGGAAAGCACACTGCCAAAATGAATGCTCATAATTATAAGTTTTTCAAGCAAAATAAAGAGAACCAAACCCTGACAGCTGGATTTTTAAAGGGAGATTTCTCTTCTGGTGTTTTCTCTTCCTCAGAATATTCTGGCACAGCTGCAGAATACTTTTAACTTTGGTTACACATTTGCTTTAAATTAATACTGATCTATTAACAGTGATACTGTTGCTTTATTTATCATGTTCTCAAACAGTAAAATGTATGGCTGTATCTCAACAGACAGGCCTTGAACACTGTACACAATCAAAGAATTAAATTGCACATGGGATTTCCAAAAACTTCTCTAAGCACTCCGGGAACGCTGAGTTTTCAATGCCACAAAAATTCCTCTTAAGTTATGGAGACATTTCCCAAGATGATTTTAGTCATGAGAATGGGGCTATATTGCTTAGTAAGTTCATTTCAAAGTGGGTGAATTCTCCAAATGCAGAAATACTACAGGTGACCTGCTTCTACTGCCAGCAAAGCTAGGGCCTAAGGAAAAAGGAAAAATACTGTTATCAAAAGAGGAAGTATATTTAAAAATGATCAGCTCAGTGCTCAAATCTCCACTGTAAGAGAGACGTTTCAATCACAGAAGCACAACAGGTGAGGGACTGGGCTAATTCCTGCTGTGGCAGTACCAGCACCCACACATTAACTCCAAATGCAGACTCGGTGCTCAGCAGTGGAAAAAAAGTGATGCTTGGTCATTTGGATCCTGTGGGGAGGCATTAATATTAGCTATGACCAGCCTTACAGCAGCCACTACTAGGTACTTGAGTAGATGCTCTACAACAGACTTTATTCATCTTGAGGCTCAGTTCACACTTTGTCTTGCATGTGTTAATAGAAGAAAAAAACCTTATTCTTTATCTCTCTTTCCTGAGGGGTACGTGAAAGTAGAATCAACACAACATAACAGCAGGACTTCTTCTGGAAAGGGTTAGAATTAAATACATTTTGCACAATGTCAATGGGAAATTCCAGGCATGGACAATCCGGCTCAGCTATGGGAGCACGAACTTCAGTGCCTCCACTGAGCACACCACCTCAGCGAAGCAGAAGCTAACAGATATATTCTCACTTATCCAAATACTTAAATATCGACACTGTTAAATTCCCTGGTAGAGTCTTCATTTAATTGGTAATGTTTTTCCCAAGAGACACATGGACTGGAGCCATCTATCCAGTCCCTTTCTGGTAGCAGCGTTTTCTTTGTTCCCCTGCATCATTAAGCAAGACAGGACAGCAGTGATTAACTGCTTTTAATACTTGTCTATATTGGCTACGGAGAAGTCACTGTCAGCTAAAATAATTGGCAACTGCCACTATTCTTGCTGGTGAGCTCTTTCTCCAGAACGTTTTAATCTTACTGCGATCCTTGGCACACGCTGCAGAGCTCTTGTCCTGGCTTTTCACTTGGGATATTTCTAATTATTATTATGCTTATTTATGGTGTCCCTGAAGGAAGACATGTACAGACTTTAATAGCAACGTACTAAGAAAGTTATTGTAAAGCTCTATAAAGAAGATTGGATCTTTGTGATAACCCCGATTTTTGGCACAGAGTGGATGTAAAATTAACTTCACCAGACTTTGCTGCCAGAGTCCCCAGAGGACAGAGCTGAGACAGCAACCTCGGGCCACCCGTGCCCCAGCTGCGAGAGCAGCCTGAAGGCTACCGAGCCTCGCACAGGGGACAACCCGGCCCCACCGCTGGTGGGAAGATCAGGATGCAAAAATGTCGCATCTCCCCAACCATAACTCAGCCAGAGAGACAAAACCCATCAGGTCTCTGAATCACCCCTTAGGCTTTGTGCTAAAGAGGAGCCTGTTAAAGCCTCCCCAAGAAGTGATTTATGCTTTCTGTGCTCTCTCTCATCCTTGACAGGGAGCTCAGTTTTACACAGTGCCGGACTGCCACCTTAGACCAGCAAAATGTTAAGCACAAGGGCAGATCAAGTCCGTGAGCCGTTTCCAAACACTATGAATGGGAAACACATCCATAAATACCTGAGTTTATCCAGGAACATACACGTAAAGAGGGGAGAGTCTGACCCAGCCAGATTATTTCTTGCAGATGGTTCCACTGACCCTAAAACACTTGCGACTTGCCCTTGGTTTGTAATTAACCAGTCAAACATTAAAGCTCACTTTAGGTCTTCAATGTTCGGGGTAAGCCTCTGAACATGAGAGAGGGTATGATCCCCAATTGCTTTGCAGATGAAGCAGAGTGTGCCATGCCCAAATCTTCATCTGTTTGATGGAGCTCTGAGGACATCCTTCATCCAAGGGACCCCAGCACAAGCCCTTCTCACCAGCTAACTGCTATCCCTCTCACCAGTAAGGTTTGGATCCTTAAATTCGAGTGCTGGAGCCCAGCGGCTGCCCCAGCTAATTGGCTTGTCTTGGCAGAGGCAGGAGCGGGCAGGAGCCGGTGCTCCGGTGGGCATGACCTGCAGCTTACGAAAGTCCCCCCGAGGGCTCTCAGCCCCCATACCCCACGCTGCCTGCATCGCTTCGGAGATCACAAAAGCAAGTCAAGATGCTCCTTCCCTAAAATGAAATTCGACATAAATAGCTATCTGGGTCTTTGTCAGCAGCTCCTCGCTTCCTCCTGCCCAGGGGCACAGCCATAAATAAGTTTCTTGCTCTCAGGAAATGTGACAGTTATTATTCAATAACTGAATTATAGGCTCATTCTTGGAAAGGAATAACGGCAGGCGGGGAAGGGAAGGGACGGTAGCATTTTACTTCACAGGAACTGAAACACCTCAAAGAAATATTAAATCCATGATAGGGAACACTGGTGAGCGCTTTATACTTTGGCAACTTTCTCTCATTTTGGTATTACTGCTTTCAATTTTTAAAGGTGTTTGCGATGTACAGAATATAGAATAGCAAACGCATTAAAAATACATTTCCCTGTCACGTTGTATCTTTATAATGTGCTAGGAGTTGTGGAAGTGGGGAAGGCTGGGATCCTGTGGGAGGGTAGGGAGCGCAGGTGCCTACCAGGGCCGTGTCCCATGCCGCCTCTGCCCCCTCCCCAGCGGCCACCAAACTCCAAAGCAAAAACTTTCACTTCAAATACAAAACTTTGAGGTGGGGAGCAGGGAGCTCGCCCCATTTTTTCTTGTAAAGGAAAGGACGTGAGAGCGGAGAGCCCTGCGCAGGAGAGCCCTGCGCTCGCCATGGGACGAGGTGTCCAGAAATGCCTGTCAGCTGGAGGGACGGTGCTAAAAGTTGAGGCTTTGTCCTTGAAAGACAAACCTGGAAGGGAGACACACATGGGAGAGGAGCTGTGACTGCCATCGTGGCACACAAATACATGGGTTTCTCTTGTCGGATCCAACTTTTGCCTGAACGTATCCAGGCAACAGGAGCCCTGCATTCAGTAACAGCTGGTCGGCCCAGGGTGCAGCGATGCGCATAGGAGCGGGGAGAGGCGGACCCGTACACCCACGCATGCAGTGTCTGCCCAACGTCACGCCTTTGGTTCGTGTATACGCTCACCAAACAACACACTGATTCACTTGGCATCTGCAGGGTTTGGTATGTTTAGGTTCATTCGTCAYGAAAAATCTGATCTGTGTTTACATCTCCCTCAGAGGAACAGTCTTACACCGCAATAATTGCCTGCTGAGCCTGCCAGCATCAGCCTCCTGGAGTGCTCAGCAAAGCCTCGGCTTCTCCAGGTGCCTGAACCAGGTTTCCTGATCCCGCCAACGTCCCCTGGACAATCAAAGCCCATCTGTGGTGTGGGGGCCGGGGAGCACAGACACCCGTACCCCACCTCCCACCGGCCCCCAGCCATGCGGGGATCTGCATTAGGAGTTAACGATTCAATGACAGGAGCTAAAAGCACACAATATTGGAAATATTCCTTCTGCCGAAACAGTAAGTACTGTGTTGCTAATCCCTCCAAACCTTGTACCACCGCTGAACCTCCGAGGGTAAAGGAAACCCCGCAGTGCTCCAGAGCCCCATCACGTGCCTTGCACTGGGTGCTCTCCTATCACAGAGAAGCTGAAGCAAAGACAGGGCATTTTACAGGTCCTTACATCTGATCTTCTGAAGGTATAAGGCATATAGGAACTAAGTCCCAAGTCCCAGAGTTTGTCAGGGAGACTCAAGCTCCTAAATCCTTACAGCCCTTCTGAAAAGAGACTTGATTGCAGGTTTGTGAAGGGATTTAACTACCTAAAGCCGCAGCCGGGTAACCCCATGCCCCCCGACAGAGGTACGTGCCTAGGCCTGAGGCAGGGCTCTCCCCTTCCAGGTATACTTTTCTATGATTTTACCAAGTGCATTTTCAGACTTGACTAAATCTCCCCATTTTCATAGTAAAATTCAAGAAGCAGGATCCTTTTAACTTAGAAACCTCACCAACTGTTCTGTGCTTTTCAGAAGGGAAAGTAACTAAAAAAATAGTAGCGCCTGAGTCACGTGGAAGCATTTTGAAGTGTCAGGAGCCTTTTCGAGCATTACCAGGTGCATTTTGCCTGAGCTGTGCCTTCTCCATCTCTGCTGCCAGCTCAGCTGACTCCACAAAAGACTGACTTCTGTAGAGCTGGGAGTAGTAGAGGATAACCCCTGCTTCAGCACTCCCTGCCCCCCTGGATATGGGACACAGCTCCTCTGAGACAGCATCCCTCGAGAGCGGCTCTCGCTCCCCTGGGATGCCAAAAGCCGTCCCCACGGAGCCAGAGTGGGAGCTCGGCTCCCATGTGCCACATCTGCTCCCATTCATAGCAACCTGTGCTGTGTGTGGGTCTGTATTTCTATTCCTGTGAATAATGCTGAAGAGCTTTTAGTAGAAACAGAAAGAATTATTGATGGTAACAGTAAAATTATTTTATCTACACAAGCCAGAGACAGCATATATAGTCTATCAGGTGCATTTAGCCTGCCACAGAGATTAAAACATTTTCATTAGAAATAGCATCTACTGCATTACAAAGTTGGAAACAACATCTTGAATTGATCTGCCACGATAACAAAAATGCTTTCTTCTTCATGTAGTGCCTTCTTAAACTCTACTAATTTAGTGGAAACAGAGTTTCACAGGCAGTCATGAAGTCACTAATTGTGCTTTGCATGCTACCTGGGTTCCCAGAGCAGTGTGTAGCTGCAGACCTACCATGCTTTTCCTTCGGAGAGGCGGCGAGCACACTCTGTACCACAGTCACAGTTCCAAGATAAATTCCAATAATAAAAAAGTCACAACATCAGAAGAGAACTGCATCCTTGGTCGCAAGGGAGATAAACTGGACAGGGGCAGCAGAGGTGTAAATCAATGCGATCGCTTTGACAGAGAGATTACAGACAGCAAATCCTGAGTTGCAGTGCAGAGGCAAATGGAGTACAGTGGCCAGGATAAAATAAGCAAAACATCTTGGGACTTGAAATTCAATATTTTTTTTTTTTTACAAGCTGAAATGAATTAACTTCATTTTCCTGAGGGACTGCAGATAGTTTTCGTGCAGCTTTTGGCCCCCCCTCCAGAAAAGACATCCCTTCCAAAGCCCACTTTCTCTTGAACTGATGCTGCTAATGTGCTGCAACAGATTTTGTGCTGTAGTGAGTACATCCTCCAAAGGTATTGCTTTGAGCAAAAGCAAATCTTAGTAACCCGACTCATTGGAAAAGTCTAAATATCTGATTAGTCTGGCTTTGAGCCCGATCCTGCTGATTTTCCACCCGTCTGAGAGTGCAACCTCCCGGCTATGCTTGCTCAGCGCAGAGGAGTGCGGTTGGAGACAGCGTCAAAACCTCCAGGGCCCCACTACTCCTGCCCTCCCACGGGTCCCAGCCCTGCCACAGGCCCTTCTCTAGAAAAAATGACAGACGCTGGCCAGAAAGCAACCTATAGCTGAGGAATATATCAGCCTTCAAGCAGCTAAACATGGGGAGTCCTGAGCTATGGTTCAGTGGGCTGATGCACAGCAACAAGGGAGTTCCAGCTAATACCGACACAACATTAAATGCCTCGGGCCATTTTGGCAAAAGCGTTAATATTTACATCAAAATGACTGTAAAATATGTCATTTTAATTTTTCATAATAAAAATGAACTTCTGGAAAATTATTTTATTTTCTGGGAACTGCATCTTCTCTTAAGAAAATTGCTTGAATAGGAAATTCTCAGCCAGCTCTCCCRAAGTGCCATTATTCAGTAACACCTTGGTGAGCCTCTTTGCACAGCTGCAAGGGGACCATCTTTACAATGAAATGTAAATCATGTCTTCCATTTCCTAAATTAATTTGTTATATTTTAAATTCACTTCCAACAACCCCCTTCCAGACACAGACCGCTGTGTTTCTATTAGAAGCAGTTTGCTGCCTTTTCCATCAGCTGGGAGCTAATCAAGCAGAATGACGACTATTCCAAAGCCAAATGGAGGGAAAGTAACGATGAGCATGAAGTAGACAAGCACAGAGCATGTAACCTTCCATGGCAAATATCAATTTACTTATCAAGCTGCACAGCTGTTTGGAAATAGGTTAGTTCATCTGTGATGAAGTTTTATTTCAGGCCTGGGAAGAAGCTGAGGAGCTTGGCCCAGAGTCCTTCTCAGCAAGCTGAGGAGCCTGTAACAGGTCCAGGAGGGCTCAGACATCTCTCAGCAGCAACACTGTTGAATACTCCTATTGCTTTGGATGTTGAAATGCTTCTGCAGAGCTCTTAACTAAAATCTTTAAGGTAAGCGTGGGCTGTAAAAGGAGCAATTATCTTAACTATATTTGTAAGAGAAAGGAATTTATTGTAATGAGAAGCACTGGAGTAGAAATCATACAAAGAGCAGGCAGTTTTAGCAGAATATACCTACACGTAAAGGGACATAAGCAATAAGAATGGATGCGTCTGRGAGATATTTGGGGTTTCAGCAAGTTTAAGACATCCAGGACAAATTCCATGATGAAAACACAACCTGGGACTGGAGACATCCTTTYGCAGCTAGCTAATTCTGTAACAGCAGCAAGGCACCCAAGGGTGCCAACACATCCTGCCCCACTGCCACGCCATGCCAGCCCCACAGCGGGAACCACTGTCTCCCACTGCCCCTGCTCAGCAAAGCACTCAGACACATGTTTTGGACCTGCAACATCAGTGAGATTGAAACATGTTTAAACGCATTGCTGAAATGGGGCTTCACAGTACCTACGTGGCAACCACAGCCTCGAATTTCCTTTATTAATATATTTAGTAGGCAATAAAAGAAACAAAATGGTTTCTGCTCCCTCCTGAAGAAGAGTTTACAAGGTGGAGCTGAAGGAAAAGAAAATGATAATCCCATACTGCAGCAACACACCAAGTCTTTCTACCCACCCCATGCAATCCAGGAGGCACTCGTAAGCCTTCCTTGGGACTAGAAAGGGATTTTATGTTTCAGCTGCTGGGGTTGTGCTTAACTGGATCAGTACCAGATTCAGGCGTGAGGCTGTTGTAACCCAGGGCTGACAGCTTATGCTGTGGTGCACAACCACAACCTCACGCTACACACGGCTGAGGGCCAGGCCTGGTGGGGATAGCCCAGCGATGCCCTAACGCTGACACCTGCAGCGAGCAATACTCCCCCTTGGTTCTCCTCCAAAATAAGCCAATCGAGCTGGTCTCTGAAAATAACCTGTTTCTGAAGGAGCTTACGGACATGAGCTTAACCAGGATATCTAACATTTAAGCTCTTTTCTAGTGTCTGTGAGTCATCCAGGCTCTTTCTACCAAAAGGAGAGGAAAAGCAAGTGATTCATCTCCTACTAAAATAGGTGTCCAAGGGAGGTGGGATGGAGACACGCGTGGAGCTGCTTCTCTCTTCCAGGGAGCACCGAGAGTGCCTGCCTCACTAGCCCAGTCACTTCTACATTGCTAATTTATGCAAGATTAATTATGCAGAATGAATTAATACAGCTAACCCTAGCCTTTGCAAATTATTATTGAACAGCATGGGGAACCAGGAATAAAATGAACTAACAAAGAACAAGGCAATTAAAAATCCGCCTATGTTTTAGAGGGGAACTGGAAAAAGTTTAGCACAGACCTCCCTCTGCACCTGCAAGTGGTGGGTAGAGCCAGAAGGCAGAGAGTCAAAAGTCTTGGTTTTGACAGCATCTACTTTTGAAGCACCTGGTATTTTGACTGCTTTTGAGCTAAATTCGGTGGAAGAGATCAAACCTCAAGCTTCAGTAGAGAAGTATGAAAAAGAAGCTATTTGATGAAGAGGGACAGGCTCAGAACCAAGGCTAATTTAGTCATGGCCCAGAGGTGCAAATTCTGTGTATATCTCTGAACTCCATTAATACTGCAAAATGCTTTCTTGCTCCTTGCTTTACTCCCATGAACTGGAATACGGCCGGATTAACTCCTGGATCGACATTACTAGGTCTGCTCCTGAATTACACCTTTAAGGTACTGCTCACCAGCTTGACAGCTGATCTGGGCCCTTAGCCAGGATCTAGGTGACAATGGGGCATATCCTGGGGCAAATCAAGCAGAACCAGATTCACACCCATCTTCCATGGTGCAGCTGCTTGCTCTGCCCACAGGCCTGCTCTGCATTTTATAAATCTAACCATTTTACAGAATTTCTCAATTTCATCCCAACAGAAAATTAATTCGAATGCTAAAACCTCATTGCTCCCTTTTCATACAGTCATTCCTGTATTTCTAAATATTGCGCCCTTTCCCTCACAGCAGTAGATATTGCCAAATTAAAACCACACACAGTTGTTGCTAATGGTACTAATTATTGTTGCTAATGGTAAAAGTAACAAGATGATGATTAAAAAGTATACAGTGCTCAGTGCTACTTTGAATTGCCTTTAGGATAGTGATTTGCATTTCTGTTTAGCATAGATGGCACCAGAGTGAACAGTGGTATTTTAATAGTGCTTATGCAAAATATAATATGGGAAAAGAAAGGTGCGCAAGACTTACTTGCGCTGTCACTGAGAACGGGGTGAATAATTATCACATTGAACAACAGCTGTGGCAGTGTTAAAAATGACTGCACAGGTGGAATAAACAATAAATAAATAAAACATAAAGAGAAATTCAAGCTCTTACTTTCCAGACTTGAGCTCAAACATTCAGATCGCTCCTTGCCTTCCCCTCCTTCCTCCTCACCCCCATGCAGCTTACGTCTTAGGGCAATTTTATTCAGTAGGTCTTGGTTTAATATTGAGTTAATACTGTCCCATACAAGGAAAGATTTGCAAATGAAAGGAGAGATCCCCTTCACCTTCTGCGATCATTCTTAGGATCCAACCATGACTTAGGATCCAATATAAAGGAGCAAGTTCTATTTGGACATGACACTGAAAACAGAACAAAAAACAACAAACCCCTCAAAAACCCAAACTAATAAACCAGAGGATTTATTTCCTTGGTAAACAGAGGAAAGTTAATAATTGGCATATCTTGAAAAGAACCCAACTGTTCCATGCTTTGCCATCACATCCTTGCCATGCTAACTCAGTAGAGGAGGAAATAAAAAAGACGGAATAACAGTATGAGTAAAGCCAGGTATGTATTTTGAAATCTCAAATGGTTGTGGTCTCAAATAGATCATTCTTATTTCCTAATTACCTTGATTTGTTTGGAATTTATCTGCAAGACTACATAGACAGGGAGTATAGTGTAGCGTGCTCGTGCTATAAGAATGAATGGGGCATCTCCTCGGTCCCTGGAGCACCGACACCTCTAACTTGCCAGCATGTGCCAGCGACTTGGCAGAGATTTCCTTATAGAAACATGTTTAAACAAGAACAGATGATATTTGCCCCTGGAAGACACAAATAAATTGGGGCTTTTTTAGAGGTATTTCTGAATCAGGGTGAGGAGAATTCTTAGTCATGTGCTAGCGGGCATTTATGGATGGACAGACTGAAACTCTAAGGAACCGTCTATTCTATTTTTTGAGGATCCCTTTTGGTAAGCAGAAAGAAAAAACCTTTCGAAATGTACTTTTAACATTAATTAATCACAGTGAACCCTGCTTAGCGCGGTGCCCCAGTAAGAAGCGATCCCTGATCAACTGACTGTAACCCTCAATGTACAACAAGAATGGCCCAGCAGCACCGTTACTCCAGCACAGGAACAGAGGCGCAATGTCTCCCTAAGTGTACAACTGGACAAGCTGATACTATCAAAGTAGTTCACTCAAAGTGAACTTCAATCCAAGTAGTTTTTGGAAGGTTCTGGGTTAATTTCCTTGGTTTGTCTGCTTTAGCTCACATTTTATATCAGGCTTCTTCTCAATGCAACCCAGCTGCTCTCCTATGGAAAGGGAACCCACGATCCTCCTGAGATAAAACAACTGTTAGAAACAGGAGTTCACACCTATGTTCAATTTTTTCTTTCTAAATTTGATTCCAGATCTCAAACAATGAAATTAACAATCGTATTATTACTTTATTTATTACCCCAGAAAGGAACAGTTTTGATCAGGTACAGCCTATTCTTTTTAGATGTTAGAGAGAAATTTCATTCATTTATAAAGGATTTCAGACTGTCAGTACCAGATCTAACTTTATAATCTCAGATTTGAAAAAGACAGATGACATCACTTGTCCCCCACCAAATGTGCATACATTATTGATTATTCCAAAGCCTTATGAATAGGGTAATTTGTAATCATTAAAAATTAAAGAGAATGCTGCTGAATGGAAAGCAAGAAGGGCAAATTTTGCTCTTGGCTCTATTGGTATTCCCCTGCAGTGGAGCTGGAACCATTTTATCGCATAGTAAGAGAAAGAGAAATAAGGAACGTTGCCTCTCTGCATGGCAGACGACTGCTCAGAGCTGCTCAGGTGGTACTGCCCAAAGAGAAACCACAGGGGCAACGGATGTGTCAAGCCCTGCTGGAAGACCCATTGCAATGCAGCCTCCTGTGCTCAAGCACAAAGACTTAGAGCAGCTCTGCAAGCTGGTCCGTGTTGGTTGGTGGCCTGCAGAGACGCCCCTCCTTTACCCTTTCCCTTCTGCCCTGCATTTGCCTCAGGAACAACCTTCAAAAGATAAAACAGAGCCACCAACGTACAGGACATGTATGGACTGTGGTGACTAAGGACGTTTATCCTGTGGTCTCAGGATAAGCTGCTGTGGTCCTTTATTATTTCAAAGCAGATTTTTGCTCAAGAGCAATTTAAGTGTTTGGAAAATAAATGTCATTTTCACAAGTATTCCTGGCAATATTTCGTAAGAGCGTTGTGGTTCTCCAACACAGTCGGTCAAACCTTCCCAGTGCCTGTCCCCACCTGCCTGCACACACAGCGGCTGCTGTACCGCTCATTACCAACTCCATAAGTTATGTAGGTCCTGGGAATAATTAATTTTAAATTCTCTCTTTGTAGAACAAAACTGTGGCAAGGACCTGAAATCACAGTCACATTATCTAGCTATTTGTGAGGCCATCCCAATAATGAAACACGTGTCCCTCTGGAAATGGTACCAGCTCAAGAAAAGGCTTTTAACTGACATTTAAATGTCAAGCTACTATGTTAAATGTTATGGGCATTTCATTGCTCAGCCCAGGAGAAGCATGAACACATCAAAAGCTCCTTAATAATCAACCACATTAAAAGTTGATGGGCTTTGGCACCTGGAAAGACAACTACAGATGACGCATTTAACCGGGGCTGATGGATATCTACCTGATTCAGCTGCATGAATGTAAACGCAAACACATCTTCAGTAGGCCACAGGGAGTCTATCAAAATAATTATTTCAAGGATAATAAATTCATTTTTTCTGAAAAAGTCCTATTCCCAGAGTTATATTGATTCATTTTGGTTTACTTATTGTGAGCCTGCCCTTATCCTACTGGAGCCTTAAGGGCTAAAGCCAAGTGAAAACTTGCTCGGTTCATCTTAAGAGAGAGTAGTAACTCATTGTCCACAGCCGTGTGTTTGCCGAGAAGACCGTCAGCAGTGCTACTCCATTTACAATCTACATTTATCTGAAATGATCCATTAGCCCTGTACATCTAATTCAAAAAGGGTACTAGCAATAATCTCTCTGAATTAAAGTAATACACTGCAGTCCAATAAATTCTTTAAAAGGTAGAAGAGGAATMGGTCATGCTTGGCAAACCCAACGACATGTTTTTCAAAGCCGCAAAAATAGACTAAATAAAGTTAAGAGTAGATAACAGAGGTAAAGTGCCAAAGCCACCAAGGGAGTAATGAGAGATTCGGATCAATATTTGAAATTCTCCAACCCATCCCCAGGGAGCCTGCCATGGCTGTTAGAGAGTGGATCACAACAACAGTTATACCCATGTTATTTGCTAATATTTGTTAGCATTTGTTAATACTGCACAGTCATTTCTAGGAGTGTATGTAGGGTGTCAAATTGCTAATTTTAATTTTCATTAGTCAGAGTTGTGTTACCATAACTGCTGGCCAAAAATACGAATTTCTTGAGCTCACCTAGAACTCAAGCTCTCTCCCCTGCCGACAGCAGGCTTTCAAAATACAGCCACTGGTGTGGGAGATGGGGAATCAGCTCTGGAAAGGGTAGGCTGTGTGGCATTGATCTCTGCAGTCTCCCCGCTTGGAGAGAGGCTACCAGTATCAGGGGAAATCATAGAGCAACAACCATCAGCAAGTTTGCACTCCTCTAATTACCCCCGATACCTTCTGCCAAGGTGGTTAGCACCTAAGAAATAATCCTGCTTCTTCGCCCATGCCTCTTTGGCTTGACAGCTGAAGTGATAGAGGATACAAAAACATGCCAAGGTCCGCAGCCAGCCCAGATACCCGTTTATGTTGGGCAGTGGCTGTGACACCAAACACCTTTCCTTCTTTCCCCTCGTTCTGACACTTGCAGTCTCAACCAGGTCTACAGTCTTTCCTTAAAAACATATTAACAAATACCAAAGATTGGGATGTTATCTGAGAAAGCAAGCTGGGTTTTTCCTGCCCATCCCCAGGAGTATAAAAAATAATGAAAGTATAGAATATAATTAAGACATCTAATCTTACTAATCTTCATTGCTATGCAAATATAACTCCTTTCAAATTAACAAGAGCCATATATGCATGTATTATTGGGTGAGGGCCTATGTGAAGATTACATGGTGATTAAAGAAGTAAGCTAGACTTGTTTGAAAAAGGGCTGAACTGATATTAAGAATTATAAAAAGTTGTAACAAATTACTTGGTACCCAGCAGTTGACAGTTCTCCCAGCAACATGTGATGCTCATCTCAGAAATGGCAGAGGTGCTGAATTTAAAAACTGCCTCCGGTATTGTCAATGATAAATGATCGTATCATGATGAGCACTGAACCATGCATCACTGGGGATGTGAACTCAATGCATTCTCTGCTCCTTTCAAGAACCAAATGACTAATTTCTATATTGTATAGGATAGAAAAGTTATGGAATAGTCTTTATAGTAGAGATCATTTGGCTCTTGGGATTCATTAAAATACCCCTGCATTATAACACAGCTGAGTAGCAGCACAAGCCAAGAAATTTAGCAAATTTACCATGGAGTTTCTGTCAATAGCAGGGCTTGACAGTTGTCACATTGACAGAGTTAATGAAATTCACGGCTGGGGCAGAGACAATCACACGGTTGCCATCAGCCATCATCTCAGTTTTGACAAGTCAGGCAGGATTATTATTTTGTACCTGTGCCCAAGCAGATAATTAAGCTGTAATTTTAATGATTACAGCTGATATTATCRGGTGGAAATGCCCAGATGATTTGTGTAATCCATGCATACACATCACTAGTTTTCTATGTTCTGGCTTTCTTATGAAAATATCCTATATGGAAAGCTATATGCGGTCATTTAGGTCTCTCTTATGAACCCACCTACAAAGTCCCTGCAGTAACACTTGTAGCACTCTTGCAGACTTGCCTTAAGGCCTAGCTTGTGCCCTGGCTTTTTTTAACCTGAGCAGCAGAAGAAATTGGTCCTGCCTCCTTCCACCCCTGGTTGTTGGGCCCAAGGATGCTAACAGGATGCTTCAAACCCTTTGCCAGCTTTGGACCAGGGTCACTCCCGCAAGGAGCTGGCAGGGGACACGTGTTCCCCCCATGCAGAAATAGAAAGGAAAAGAGGAGGAAATAYCAGGTGTCTGCCAGGGGATGCTTTTGCTGCTTTATGTATTAAAGGTTTAGAGGAAAAATGGGCTCTACAGAACAATATTGCACTCAGCCCTAATAGGTACAGCAGTTGGAGTAAGAGGAGCAGGACCTTTGTGTCAACCAAGCTGTCGGGGATTCATTTTTGTACAGACTAGGGCCAATGTGGCATGTAAGCCCTTGATAGTGTGACTGCTACCTTCTTGCTCTTAGCTGGCTTTCTATTAAAATTACCACAGTACATTTCAAATCTGTGCTCAGTGTAGCACAGAAATAGCTAACACGGTGGGAGCTAAAGATTTCCTTGCCTGCAGGATGCCTTTCTATGTTTTGTGCAACAATTCATGCTCCTCTCTCTAAAATCTCAGTGGAGAAAAGTATTTAAAAGGAGATGACACAGACCCCTTCTCGCTGATGCTGCCTGCAAGACCCATGACCTGTGCATGGCCCCTCTGAATGGAGTGCAGAGCTGTTTGGGGCGGGAGCGTACAGCATCCCTCCTCTGACCACCTTCCTGACCAGATAATCCAGGTAGGAAGTGGGTATTTGCCAGACCTGATAAATAAATTCAGTAAAACTCAGAGATGCTCCTGTTAATAATAGTTTCTTTTTCCCTTGGTCAGCCTAATTTTCATCAYACTAATGTTCTTAATGCTTATTAGCACTCTTATTTCTTTTAACAGGAAGAGGTTTGCTCTTAAATGGCAGTCTGAGACTCAGATTTTCCCAAATTGCCTTCAAGCGTGGCTATGTTGATGCCTTACGTATGGCCCACCTTCCTCTATTTTATTCCACAACAATAAAAAGACACTACAGAGATGCTTTGTTGTTGGCCACTCTAGTTATGATGATTCTCTTGTTATAGGCAGCTCTGGCACTGACTATTGGAAATTTCTTGTCTTTTAGAATGAATGCCTTTGAATGGCATTGGAAACTCCTGTTCAAAACACAAAAGAAAAGCCTGGCCCTTTTAAGAAAGGACAACCGACATTTTTCCTTTGTTTATCTATTCAGGACTACTTCAGGACTAATTAATTCAGGACTAACATAGCTTGATAAAGTAAACAGGATGTAAAAAATTACAAAATGAAAAGAAACATAGTTTGCTTAACATTAGTGTATGTATTTTTAAAAAAATAGAGCTACAAACCAGTCCCAGTATTGACTGCATACATCTTTCTTAGTTTCTAAAAAACATTTATCTTTGATTATAGAAATGCAGTGGCAGGCACTAATATTTCAGGCATGTAACTAGCTTACATATAACTGGATTTGATAATAACCTTCTGTATCTAGGCAATAAGGCTGTGATGTAGAGGCATAATGGCAAGCTGGTAATAAAACTTTTTTACTCTCATGAAGCCACAATTTCAGTTAGATAAATGTGATAATTAATTACACCAACTGCAGACTATCTGTTATGATTTTAGGATTTTAACAGAACATTTTAGTTAATGGTTAAAAAGCAACTCTAGCACTACAGGCACTCAAGCTTAGATGCAGGGAGCACTCAGTTTCTGCTGAAGCCAACAATGCCCAAGTCCTGTTAGCAGCCTTTAGAGCTATTAAACATTTCACCATAAGTATCTTAAACTTTATATTCTCCCCAAATATCACTTATGATTTTTTTTTCCTTCTAACCTTACAAAATATGGTGATTGAAACAAATTGTAAAGAATCTGTTCAATGCATACAGTAAAGCTACCTGATGTGAGCATTGAGAAGTAATCATAATATACTTGTAATCAGAGCAGAAACATTTAAGGTATCTTGGTAAGTCCTGCACCAGTTTTGTAGCTACAGTATCTTGTCCCTGGTTGAATTTTGCTTATTTCTGTCTCCAGGAATGGGAAGAAAAAATATTGATTGCACAATATGCTGTCTCTGTTAATCCAGTTATGTATCCGTTGTTCCAGATTCTGCACAATCAGTAATTTTCTAGTAACATGAGACCAGAGCACAGTATGCAGAAGGGAACAGAAAAGCTCCTCACTGTGCAGGCACCAGGTCACTGGCCGAGACATCTTTAAATGCACTGGGAAAGATCAGGCTGCCAACGGTGGACATGACTCTGCACTCTGCCTAAGCTCCATTAGATGTATGGATGATATTACTGAAAAAAGGGAAGAATTGATTTTTACACTATTTTTGTGTTAGCACAGTGTAGGTTTCCTCCATCACCAGTCGGACCAGCTCCCGGGTAGTGCTCTTCAGCTGCAGTGTTTCCCTACGGCATGAGAGGCGGGATGGGGAAAATTGGTCTGTTGAGGCTCAGCCCCTATTCTTTGGCTGCATGTTCCCACCTTGGAAAGACTGCCTTTTCAGTCTTTAGCCATTGCAAATGAGCAGAAAGTAAAAGGGGCCCGATTTCCTCTAGAAATGAGCCTTCCAGGAGATACCCCTCTCTGCGTGCCTCCCCGTCACCCCTCCATAACGCACGTTCCAGCTCAGTCCAACCAACTTGATCTGCTGGTGGAGAAAACAGGAGAAGAGCCTCAAGGACAGTTAAACTGTGCCATGTTTATGCCAAGACAGGTGCCATGAAAACAGGTAATATATGAGCAGTAGCCAGAGGAGAAAATTCCTATAAGAAGAGCTCCAGCATCAGAAACCATTAGAGACTTTGTGTGAGAAACACGTGGTACAAATGTTGTGGCCAAAAGCAAAGCTCTGTTCGTACCAGCCCCTGCAGCACACAGCCCGAGCAGCTTTTTAACCTGTCGCAGGTTGGTGTGGCCATCAGACAAACAGTGATCTCGGTGCCAGTTCCTGCCTTGCCACCAGCTCCTCCTCTGTGCTGGCCCTAGCCCTTGTGCAGGTGGATCCTGCCTTTCTTCAGGGACATGCAGACACACAACCAAGCTAAGTTTTAATGTAGAAGACCGTTATCCAGAGGAGGTGGGACAAATTACTGCTGCTGCTTTAGCTCCAGACTAAGAATTATAGGGAGTACTGGAGGTAAATAATACTCATCTGTACTTAGGTTTTGGTTTTCAGTCAATCCCATTTAAATTTTTAAAGCACCCTGAGCTGCACTGCAGAGTTAATGAATTCGGCAGATAACAATACCRGCATGAAAAGCTAAACTCAAAGCACACATCTCCATTTCAGCCTGATCAATGGTAATTGCGTTCCTCAGGAGCCAGAGCCTTTCGCACACGCAAACCTCCCACTGCTCTTAGTGCAGAAACGCTGCCTGCGATGAGGCTGCAGGTCCTGGCTTCCAACTCAAGAGAGTAAGGTACAAGGAGACAGCCGAGCTGGGTGGGCTGCTAGCACCGATAAAGGAGCTGAAACAACATGCGTTTGGGGAGCAAAGACAACCCAAGTGGTAAAAGCCACTCTCCTGTGCTGTTCACTGGAGAGCAGAGCTTTCTCATGAGCTGACGGCATCCTAGCTTCTCTGGGTACAACACAAACATGGGACTTGGCTGCCACAAGAGGCTACTGCATCCTCATATTGTCTCAGACTCGCTAATGATCTCTAAAAACTAATAAAGTTAATGACCAAGACTAATAAGAAGCTAATGATTAATCTGAGTCAACAACAAGGCAAGTCAGGAGCTTGGCATTAAAAGATGAAGCAGCCTGTCTGGTGAGATGGACACTGATAAACTGACTTTCTGCACACCCCTGCACTACCATGTCTGCACATAACCCCATTTGAAGTTCACAAGAAAGTTACTATTTTCTGACATTAATATCTTTAAAGCTTTCAGAAATAATTGAAATCAGTCTCTTGAGTTCACCGCGCTAGAAGGTTAAGGAGATCCTCAATGTAGTGCTTAATTGGTAGAAGTTGTCATAGCTCCATGGGACTGTACTCATCTTAATGAAGCTCTGACACTTGCCAGCAGTTGACTATTTTTCTCTTTGATTCCAAAATCAAAAACCAGAAAAGGAATGAAACACTCTGGAAATTTTGCTGGAAAAGCAAGYGGGTACAGGTTACAAAAATTCAAGTTTTCCTTTCCAGTTGATCTCGGAGCACCTGAAAAGCCAGAGTGCCTGGCAGGTCTCTGCATCAGGCAGCACCTACTCTGTGTGTAAAGATTCGGTTTTCTTTTCACCTCAGTTTAAAAACCATGTGAGTTTCCTGCAGGCGGACTTCGTAACCGAGGCCTTAATTCACACCATGGAAACTTGAAACATTAACAGAGAGGCTTGCTTACCATTACTGCCTATTGAAAGATGGTGTATTACGTCTTGTCATACAAAAGCCCTTTCTGCCTGGAATCCACCATAATTTCTTGCCCATTTAACAGTGTACTCAAAGCACCTCTTCTCATTCAGCACCTGATCTCTCTGTACGCATGGTCACTAAGGGAACTGCTTATATTAACCATAACCACTGAGAATGATGTTCCCTTCTGCTGCCTGGGACTGGTGTAAGTCAAATATCCTACAGGTCGATTTAGAGGACCAGGAATGAGAACTGGAGCTTCATAGCACCTCCCTCCCTGCGCCGGGGCCAGGCAAGCACAGCCAAGCTGGGCTTACCTTCCCACTCCAGGATGGACGTGCTCCGCACGACTTGGCCTCTCCCTGCTAATCCCACGGCACAGACGCCTGGCAGAGCCAGCTCGCGTTTTGGTGAGGAACTTGAGGTGGGCAGGCAACAGAGAAAGCCTGAGTCATTAACATAATATCATTAACATAACATCATTAACAAACTGTGCAACAAAGTCAGGAAAACAAGTGTTACCATCTTCAGTTCTTACAAAAATTCGGTCCTGTATTTTTAACTGCAGGYGCAAGGGGTCTCAGATTAGTGCAAAGAAGATGTGACAATATCTGGCTATTATCAGAATGAAAGCTCAAATTCTCTCCCGTACTAGAGATCATGGACAATCAAGCAAGTTTTGTTCTATACATTGATAAATCCTGGGTTACCACAGTGAGCTGCCACCAATGTGTCTGAGACCTGAAACCAAACCCTCCATAGGGAGTTCTCAGATTTAAACAACATTCACTGCAAATCATCAGTTCATCTCATTACCCTGTTAATCGTTGAAAAGAATTCAGAAAGAAGAGRTGGGTGTAGAAGCAGCGTGCTGTATTGGGCTGTTGTACTCCAAAACACAAGGAGAGAGAACTATTCCTGACACAGCGCATGTCTCTGCTCTTTCAGCATTTGTGTAATTATAGCCGAGTCTTTTGAACATTCAATGCATCTCACAGAAAATGAGACGTGCACATATTGTGGCTTAATGAAAAGAACTGAAGCAAATGTACCAAATTATTGGTTAACAGGCAGCTGCTTCATAAATGCTTTCTCCCATCTGTTTTCTCCTCCTTATATCAGCTCATTCAGCCTAATGCCTATAAAATGCTGAGAGCCCAATGTTTCAGGGCTTCTCTAAACTCTCCTGTCAGTGCTCACGGGTGGCTTCAGCAACCGTGTCCTGGATTTGGCAGCTCCTACTGCTGCACGCGTGCCGGGCACGGCCAGGAAAAACCTGCTCTCATGCAAACTCACCCCATCGTGCAGGGGTGTGCTGAGAGCAGGGACAGCTAACACTGCAGTCAATACCAAATAATAACAATTTAAAAAAAATAATTTTTTTGCATTAATTCAGACCCTAATGCTAACAAACCTGTCAATACAGGGTTGAGTTCTCCCACCTTTCTCTTAAGCTCCCTCATTTCCATGGAGTCACTGAATGATTAGATAGAGCCGCGTTAAGTAAATGCCGCATTCATGAATGCATGTCACACAAGTCTGCTCCTGGGAGAGTCATTAGACTAAATACTTTGTTTTGCAGACTGATAACATACAGAAGATTCCCAGCACCACAGCCAGAGCAGGTCCTTCTGCTCTCCTGTGAGACCTCAGGCATTAGCCACCAGCGGAGGATTGCTGCTGGACTTAGAGGATTAATGATCTGATCCAATAAGACCTATTCATTTGCAGGTTTTTGAGCAACATGAGCAGCAGCAAATGGATGTGGCACGTGCCATGTCCCAACCCGTCCAAAAGATCTGCCATGGAAGCCCTCATGTAGGAGCAGCTTGGTAGTGAGGGGTCTGGGCTGAGGCTGTCTCGGAAATGAGCCTGCTCCATGCCTGCTCTGCTCTCCAAATTGTTGCTTGTCTCCTCTCACACCATCTACCTGCTGCCACACGTGGTATTAAGATCAACAAACATTGATAAGGGCTAAGTTTGTTCAGCCACAGAGATGTCAAAGGGATCAGTGGATGGTGGCTACATTGGGTAAAACCTCTTCTGATCTCAAGAAGATTCTTGAAAATCACGCCCTGATAGGCAGCACATTGCCTAAGGAGAGGAAGGCACTTCTCTTTTCCAGCCATGCTCTACCTCTCACACACAGGGCTACATCCTGTCCCACTGATCCGGCTTAATCTAACATAAGAGCAGACAATGGAAATCAAATCCCCCCGGCTCCCCAAGGAGCACGTGAGAGCAGGTGTTTGCAGAAGTGCGAGCAGTGAGAGCCATCAGCCGAATCCCGTGCTCCCTGCTGTGGAGCTCAGCCCAGTAATCTGGATAATATCGACACTAATTCTTTCCCAATTTACCAAGCTAGCAAACCTGCAGAAGCAAACAGGTGTGTGTACTTGTTTGATTTTTTTTTCCCCCTAGCAAAAAGAGTGATTATATTTCTCTTCATTCCAACTAGAGCTGCTATCATAAAATATTCAGCTCAAGACATCCAGTTCCACATTATAATTACCTGCCAAAAATTGCTAACAGATCTGCTTCTGCCATCAACATGAAGCTGGCTAATCCTCTGGGAACCTCTTTTTAATTAAACACCTAATACAGTATGATAAACATTGAAAATATGCACGGCTCCTCTATTAAGAATGTGGCTTGATTTCTGAAGTGCACCTAATCAATTCAAGTGTAATATTTACTGTGGCAGCAAATCTTTAGGGCTTAATATTTCAGGTAAAGGTTGTTTTAGCGATTCTATTAAGAGAAGGAATGAGTGAGCGCAAATAAAACACAAAATCCCAATTCAGCTTGATTGTTTACTCCAACGTTGGGTTTCCCTTCTCAGCCGCTCGCAGTGACCAAGCATGCGAGTTCGGTGGGCTCAGCTCCAGGCCTTTCCTTTCCCCTCCTGGTCTGGATTGGTAGTTTTAAGTGGCAACGTTCACCTAATCTGTAAATGCATCTTCCACCCCTCGCACAACATGGCAGGGGCTGTGAATATCTTGTGTAAAGCAAACTAACATTCATAAAGCTCTGGCTCTGTGGCATCCCCATCTCTTCTTTCCTTCGGTCCATCTCTCACCTCCATCTTGGTCTCACAAAGAGCCAATCCTGTTACCGCAACCTCAGCGTCACCAAAACGTCCTTGTGGACCCTCCGTCATGACTGAGTGTTATTACCTTTTTACCTGATAGGCTTGGAGTGCATCTCTCTATCTGGTACATCAGAAGAGCTTCATAAATATTTTGACTGCAGGGATTTTACTAACAAAGTTGCTGCAAACCGTTGTTTGCAATACGTAGGGGTGCACACAGGTTCAAAGGTACAGTGCCAGGAGCATCACCCTCAGTGTCCGGCTGAGTGGGGACACAAGGAGCCAGACCCGCTTAACTTCCCAAAGCAACTTGGGAGCACAGTCCTAGAGACCTCCTTTCCACAGGCATTCCTGGCAATATTATTGAATCCAAAACTCCCAGAAAGAAACCAGAGGTAAAGGATTTTAAGGATCAAACAACACGACYGCTGATGACAAAGGATACCTACCACAATTAGGACAGATCATCTATGAGAATTGTTACATGAAAATCCTGTTTTCTGGTGAAGAACACAGCCCAGTGCAAAGTCATGAATTATTTAAAAGCCTTGCAAGCCTATCTGGTTATTACTACAGTAAGGATTTGAACAAATAGCAACGTTACAGAAACTCCCTGTGTTTTGAAGGCAATTCACCCAGTATAATAAAACCTACTTTTGAATGAAGAGGACGTACAGCCTAGGCATACTGATCTGTGCTCCTTGAAAGGAGGCACATTCATGGCTGTGAATGTGTTACTGTTAGTCTTAAGGCTCTGAGATAGATGGAGTGAGATTAACACTTGTCCTCTGATTGGGAAACCCAGCTCCCAGCCCAGAGACGGAATTTTCCACATGCAAGCTGATTTCACAAACCATATTTTCCCGACATTTCGTAATCAAGATTTTCTTGCACCTGGAGACAGGGAAACAAATGAGGCTGAGAAATCCCTTTACTCTCAGCTACTCCAGAGCAACCTCCACAGYGAGTGCTTTATGAAGTGTGGCAGAGGCAGGTGCTCCTTTTGCCATAATAGCAAATTTCCAGGGCTTAAGCCATAGCTGTGATGTTCYATCCAGAATAGGATGTTTAGTTATAGTGTTGCATATACTCATGTAATAAGCAGGATCTTTTTTTGCTCATCTGGAGTAATGAGTTGCAGAAAGAAATCAAGCTGTCAGGGAAATSAGGACATCTCCCCTCTGCCGATAGCTAAAGCCCCTTATTTCTGATTCAGTTCACAGGTGCACTCATGCATCTGTCACTGAAATCAATGAGACTTGAACTTATAGATCCCAGTGTAAATTTACAGATTGAATGATTCTGAAAAAGCATTAAAATACCATGAGGCCATAGGCTGTCTGAAATCACATTCACATGTTTTTCTGCAACCACATCAAGTAGCAAACATAGCCAGTGTCCCTAAGCCAGGACAAATAAAAGTACTCAATAAAAAATAAAAGAAAAAGAAAATGTCAARGGAATATATACTATAATGGCATTTACATGCATTTCTTCTAATCCAGATTTCAACTTCTGCACAATTTCTCCTAAGTGAGACCAAGACAAGCTGGCTTGCAATCAAAATGGTGCTGTTGAATGCATTCAATAAAGACCATCTCAGCTCCTCAGATACAGCCCATTCACAGATGCTAGAAGCTAAACACCAGAAAGCTTTGCAGAGGGGATCATGCTCATAAATGTTACATGACTTAAATTCATATCATGCTTAACAATACTCAAGCAAAAACCAAYGAGAGTCTCTCTGGACTGCCACCCCCACAGGCTCGGCAGTGCARGAGTTTGAGGAGGGTTTGCAGAAGCCACTGCTATATTTGATACCAACTCATATATTTGATAACACAGCTTTCTTTGATACCAGCTCCTGGGCGTTATTATTTGGAGGGCAGGGACCCTGCAAGACATCCTGACTGCCAGCCCAACCCTTGCATCACCGCAGGGGCTGCCATTACTGTCACCTTGGTACTGGAGAGGCTCAGTGGCATGGGCAGCACTGATCTCTGCAGTGTGCAGCTTTTCTTAACGTGCAAACACCTGGTACAGGGAGCAAGGCAGGCACACTAGACCACCTCATTCCCCATGGTGCAAGGAGGTGGCACTATCATTCTACTTAAAAACAATGTAAAGAAGGAATTAGCTGCTGTTTCTTGCTCCTTAGTTACAGATACCTTTAAGAAACACCATAAATGTCAAGCTCTGTTTTCCTGATGGGGTTTTCAAAGGGCCGTTAGTACAGTGTCAGATTTGTCTTGGCCTCTCCAAGGAGGTGAACCTGCAAGAGAGCAGCTTGCTTTCCACCTGCTTATTCCACAAGACATTTGTTAACATGTGGCCGATCTGAACCTTGCAGTCATATATGAGCAATCGTAACTGTGAGCTGCCCATGGGGTTACACTCAGTACTAAACCCCGCTGAACACTCCTTTCTCCTCTCAGTGCACATACCTGGCTCAGGCCCTTCAACAAGCAGCTCTCATCCCCAAGTCTTCGCTATTGGTAACAGGTAACATTACGTGGACTGTAATGTCTGCAGGACTTAGGAGCTACTTCCCATCTTTGTTCAATCCTCAGTGTCACCATCTCAAAATGGAAAAGGAAGAAGAGTTATAATCTTTCCCCTTGGTATTTGTTTCTAGGAAGAAATACCTTTTGTCAATCCTTTTTCCACAGCACCTTCATCCTGAATCGCAGCACCAGAGCTGAGCTGGTCCCAGGGCATTGCGCTGCCGTTCCTGGGGACGGCCAAAGAGCATGTGAGCTGGAGGAAGGCGCAAGGCAAGTAGTCACATATACCCACCAGCCACTGAATTGCAATGATCTACAGCGAGGATCAAACAGGCCCAAAGGCCCCAAAGCATTTGTTAGAAGCCTTTAGTTGTTATTCTCATTTTCTTTTTTCAAAGAAAAACTAGTATTTCAGGCAGGCAGAAGAAAGTACTTTTAGGTCTTTTATATACATTTTTGTTGTAGTTAAATAAAACTGATGAATAAATGGATCTGCTTAAGTCAATATGGGACCAACCTATCAAGTTGGATAAYGGATAATCATATTTATACTAGTGTTATCTTGGTTGATTGCATTGAACTRAGATTGCCTATCCTACCATTCTGCTTTAACTGCTGTAAGAAGAACCATGCTGTCTGTAGCTGATGCCAGCCAGGACTTCAGAGAGAAGCAAAACACCCGTTCAGCTAAGACAGTCATGCTAGCTGTCTAAAAACATGTAGTATTTAGTAACAGAGAGATGTCTACCAGTCCTCTACAAATCCAGAAAAGCCTTTGTAATTCTTTTTATATTTATGGAAATGAGCACACAGGGAAAATGTACATGCAAATAAATCATTCATCAATTAACAAAAAAACCCAGAAGAAYTTAGGTCATGAATATAGACTTCCTGCTCTTTAACACACTGAAATCTCTATTAGGTTGCTTTTAAATTTCAGCAAAACAAAGGGGTTGATATCTATTTTCCCGACCCTAYCAGTTTCACTAAGTTATCAGTCCCGTAAGAACTATGCAAAACTTGCAGAAATCATCCTGTTTCTGCATTTGCCATGAGAGACAGCAGCTGTTTCGTGTGCCATGGCAATCCCCAGGTGCCAGAGTGACTCCTAATGATTGCTTCTCTGATGCTATGGCATCTCATGCTGAACCACAGCTATTTGTAACAACCAGGTGTTGACTGAGGGCAATGATAAAGTTCCAAAACCCAATAATAATTCAAAGGAGGGTTTCTTACTAATATCTGTACTTCTAGTGCTTTTTCAGGCTTTAATGGGAGCAAATTTTCTACAGGAAAACACAAGGAAAGCCAATATATAGTTTTACCTGAGCCCTTCTGTGCAATTTGTGTGCATCAAATAAGGATAAGGAGAATGGCAAGTGCCTGCAAGGGGTCAGGCCACAGAAATAATGTATAAGTTATATACAAATTGATGCTCTTGGTTTTGGTCCAGGATTGTGTGCTGCCTTTTCCTGGTAAAATAATGCTGACTTTTCCACATTCAAACAATGATCAATTATTTAAATCCTTGTCTAAAGCAAAGCATCAGCAAAAAAAAAAAAAGGGGGGGGGGGCGGTGCAGGGGGAAAGGTGTTAACTTCACTATGAACTTTCTCCTTCAGTCAATTACTCTACAAAAAACAGAGCAGCCCTGAAGGACTCTGCCACCGTGCTCACCTCTTCCTGCTGCAAGGACTTACTATCTCCAAATAAGACGTGTGCTACAGACTATACTGTTGTCAGTTAATTATCACAGGTTGTGTTATAAGAACAAGTTTTAAAATGAAATTTTCATCAAATTAATGGGTACTCTACAACTGGGGATACAGCGGCTTGTGTCTGATCAACAGCAGTCAAGAAAAAACAGCTGAGATTTTCTAGCAAAGCAGCGCTGGTATCACCCTTGGGTCCTATAAATGATGACCTAATTCAGCCTACCCTTCCACTTGGAGATCAGGGGTATACCTGCAGCATGACACAACATGCAGACCGTGGGACAAATGCAAATGTGACAAAATGAGTTCTGGATCCCGAAGCCAGTCAGTCACACAAACATGGAAACTGCTGCCACAGCTGTTAACCACATAGAAAATTAATGCTCCTTTGCTCAGGAACAGTGCCCTGCTAGCCCCTGCCTTCCCTGTCTACTTAAAACCACTCTGGATACMTTCACACTGGCTCCACAAAGCACTCTAGTTTACTACAGTTTTAGGAGAGATGGTTTAACTAGAGACAGTAGCTGTGAGCGGGTGTCCTCCCACCCGTACAGACCAGTCTTCCCAGGCACTGARGCCCAAGGGATTGCGGTCAGCCCGCTCCTGGCATTCCAGCGCAGCATGGCACGAATGTCACCYGACAGCTGACCCAATGCAAAAGAGAATTCCTTAAGTTTCCTGTTTGGATGTGCCTTCTCATTAAGCTAAGTTGTCTTTCATCAACTTAGCTTTTGAGGATGAAACTCTYTTGCTACTCTGGCTTCCGTATCACTAAAAATTTGCACTGAATCAACTTCAGAAAACAAAACGCTGTGCCTTGCTTCTCCCTGCCAAACCAAGGAAGGAAAAACGAACCTAAAAAACCCTGAAGCCCTAACACCACCAACATAAAGTCCCATACCTGAAATTTTATGGAAAGCCCTTCTGGCTGGCCTCCCTTAGCTGAACACTGTAGGGATATAAGTTTACAAACCAGGCTTTGGTCTCTAAACCCAAAGAGGAGTTGTGACTTCTCCCTGCCTCTGACCTCCGCACGATTTACTAAGGTGGTAACACCTAACCAGTGCAACTCCACCAGTTCTTCCCAAGGCAATCGTCACACAGACGTGAATGTCAGTGTCCTGTGTGTAACCCAAGCCTAGTTTTCCTGTTTCTTGGAGAAAGTTAAATATATGGAGCACTGTACAGATTTTAAGCACCACTCTTCAATCAAGTGAAATATTAAAGCCAAAACTAATTCAGTGGCAGGCAGTAAGCATTGGGGGACCCTGCCTTATCTAATTTGCTGTCATCTGCAGTAATCTCCACTATTAATATTGCTGTGAAGAACATGTCAAAAGCTTAAATTCATCACTTCAGCATGGTCATTCAGGGACTGTGTGCCAGCAGGAGTGATTACTCCTCTTGCCTCCTCAGCCTCCAGTCTGAATATTGAAACCCCAACTGCAGTGCAGCAACCAACATAAAAATAACCACCCAAATGGCTGTGCAAGGTGTACTGCCATCAGAGATTGGTGATAAATATTCAACAGAGCTCGAGGAACACATCGGGGGTCTAAGTCCTTCCAGGAACAGCTACCCATCATCAAATGTGGGATATGGAGCTTCTGTGGTTCCCAATCACAGCATGGACCCAAAGGACAGAGACAGACCAATCATCACTCCTCATCTGATGTATAATTTGCCTTTTTGGTTTGTACTGACGAAAACAGTTAGAAGATGACCAAAGGGTTGTTAAACTCACACAGTGTAGTGAATTGCTGCTTCCCTGGGGACGTGTTCTCCTCTAGAGTCACTTGGTGTCACAAAGGTCACACAACTGGGGAAGAACAAGGAACAGAGAAGGCCCAGGTCAGAGACGATACAGTGGCACAGAAACAGCTAGTTTAGAGGAGGTCTCGCTGGCTACAACCTCATAAGACCAAATGCAGGTGTCACGCCAGCTTGGCTGGCAGAGTCTCCCTTCGCACACATGCAGTAGAAATGACTCGCTGGTTCAGGAGGAGAAAACTGGGAGGTGGATGCAGGGCATCACAGGTGCGGCTGCACTGCAAGTGGAGGCGTACGTTGTGTCAGGGGAGCCATCCCTGCCCTGGCTTTAGTCTGGCAGCACAGATGAGGATAACAGCAACATGCTGAAGAGCCTTCCAGGGGCTCCACCTGACCCCCCCCCCCCATTTCTCGGCTATTGCTGGCATCACGCTAACAAGACTCTGCCTGCACACACCACAATAACCTCTATTTGCTCTGCAGACGTACTGACAGCGTTTCAAATCAGACACTTATGCCCTACCCCACACCTTTCTAAGTATTAAACTGTTTTGTATGTTCTGACATCTCCTCCCAGTTAGACCTTCCTTCCTACAAAGTATACTTTTCATTTGATCTAATTTGATCTTTCTATTCTTTATTGAATTCCCTGACCTAATAAGATAGCAGTACCTTATAAAGCAGAGAACAGCAAATGGCAGCTAAATAATGTTGCTATTATATCAAGGAGAACTGAAACAGGGAGAAAATACTTAAGGATGACAAGAAGAATACGTTTAAAGCTATCTCTGCAGCAGAGTTGCTTAYTGTACATCAGAAATCTTGGACAGTATGCCCCGTGCTAGGGGGCAGAGGGAGGATATTTTCCTGGATCAGTTGTAATCAGAAGCATCCCCCACCAACTTGGGCACTAGTGCTGACAGATGGTACGTGATGCTCTTCAGTACTAACATAGCTGGYGTAGGGCTGGAACAAGGGATAGGAAATCCAGTTCAGCATTATTCAGCTGCTTTTGGATATAATCCAAGAGAAATAACCCATTGCTTATCTCATGGAGAAACCACACCACTGTGCACTAACCCTATCTTTATCACAGTGATTACAYGAGGCAAGAAAACCCCCAGCAGAATCCCAGCTATGATTAATTGACATCTAAAGGCCCTCACAAATTGTACTTGATGCTCACTGTCCCCTTAATACCTTTTGCTGTTATTAGCTATGATCGCTGATTTGTTGCTGTTACTCAGTCTAATAAATAGTACAAAGAATTTTATCCCTTCAGCCAGAGCTGGAAACCACTCCAATGTAGTTTTAAGAGATCAGAGTTATGTTGCAGAGTGGCAAAACACCGATCTGAAAGAAGAGTTGTAAGGAGGGAGGGAGAGCCCCCAGGTTAGAGACAGTGGCAGTGCCCGGGCAGCCATTAACCCCGCTGATGGCCACGACACAGCTCAGCTTCCATCTCCAACCCCAAAGCTTGTGTTTTATTGACAGGCTTGGGCCCTGCTAGAACCAATACGGAGCCTAATCACTAGTCCAGGAAGATCTTAAAGTTTTATGCAAAGCAAATGCTGAACTCTCTTATGGGGCACACAACAAGGCAAACACTGAGCTCTCAGACCTGGCTGGACATCACAGCCTACATGTCACAAAACACAAACACCATCAGAAGTTAAGAGAAATTAAAAAAAAGATGTTTAACAACTATCTGCTGTGCTTCAACAAATTTTTGAATACGACCTTTTTGGATTTATTTTAAATCTTTGTTTACCAATTTGGATTAATGAAAGATTTTGAAATACAGAGATATTCTCTGTAGAAATGTCAATACTGAAGCTCATGCAACTCCTGGTATTGGAGCTGACCATGGGTAACAGTGTAAAAAGTTACAGGACAGGCTATGTAGACTTAAAAGTGAATATAATTATTTATGAATAAAACTGCCATCTTAAGCCTTGAGAAGTCCTTTAATACTGCAGGTGTGCCCAGCCATTCTTCAGATCCCTGGACCCTGTGCATCTGCCTCTTGCACCAGACCAGCTGACCACGGCGCCCTGTGCCCGTCGGCTGCAGCATAGGGAGATGGTCTCACCACCGCCTCAGGCACAGCGGGATGGGCAAGGTTTKACTTTGACCTACTCTTACCCCACGCCTTGCAGCAGGACCCAATTATCAGATGTGCTGCCTCTTCACTCATGTGTCCTGGACCAGCTCTAAAAGCAAAGCCACTGAAATGCCAGAATTACAGGTGGGTGCCTGACCAGCTGGCGTGGGCTCATGGCCGCTCTCAGCCCTCACATAGCAACTTTGGCATTCCTGAGCTGACGCACAAACACCTCACCTTGCCCTTTTTGGAAACAGGACCGCGAGGAGAGGAAGCCTTAACTGCACCATCTCCCCATGGGGATCCCACCATGCGCAACAACAACAACAACAACAACAACAACAACAACAAAGTAGGAAAAATCAAAGCAAACCAGAACCCAACCGTATGGTCTGCAGACCATGAAAAGAGAGCCCAGTTTGTGCAAAATGCTTCAAAGTTCTGCGCTATTTTTTCACGTTTTGATATTTGGTTAGGGTTTTTTTTAGCATTCAGGCTTCAAGCAAATCAGTCAGTAATGAGAAGTCAGCACAGAAGACACTCAACTCTTTGCTGATGGAGTCTAATGCTGTCTGATTCATGCATTTATTATGCACATTAAATAATTTATTTTTTTTTCACTCACTTTTTCATTGTCTGGCTTTTCAGCCTGATGAATGTATTAATCTGTTTACCACCAGCAGCAAATAAGAGTTTGTGGGATGTTGTTGGGTTTTTTTTCCATTTTTATTACTCCATTCCACTACCCCACACTACAAAACTTTAACCACATCTCTCCCTGACATTGATTAGGTTCTGAAGTGTTTTAATTAATAATCATTATAAGTCTGAATGTATCCAGAGGGGTGAAATGGGATTAGTGTGGCTAATGTGTGTTACATTCCCTTGAAGAAAAAGAATCCAAAGAATAACAAAACCACAAGATAGGTTGAACCTTCATACAAGGTGCCTAGTTTTGCACATTTTTCACATCAGACATGAAAGCTATTTTTGTGGGTTTGGGGTTTTTTTTGTTGGTTTGGTTTGGGTTTTTTTTAATTTGATGGCATTCAGTAGTATATAGAGTTTAGACTGCTCTTGAGAAAAACATTTTCTCAAATCCTCCCATAGATATTTTCTCCAGCAGACTTTCAATGACTTTCCTATCTTTATAAGGAGAAAAAAAAAAATACTATGAAGCCGAGGCTGATTAAGATACTTGGTAGTGTAACAGTAGACTCAGATAATAATCCAGAAATTTTCTGGTTTGGGTTTTYTGCTGTACTACATAGTTCAGAAAGAAGGAACCCAAAAAAGACAATCATAAAACCTGCAGGATGAGTTTCCAGAATAAGAGACCTTTCACTGGTTAACTAACTGGAGATATTTTTGCTGTTTGCTTGCCATTGGGACAGTGTGGACCAAACTTTCTCTAAAGTTTCTGAAAAAGGACATACTAGTTTTAAGGAGGGAAGAGAGGAAGAAAAGGTCCCCTCAAAATTATTCACACCTGAGAAATGAATGCMACATACTCATTGATGGCAGACTGGCTGAGATGAAGGAGTGAGACGATGGATCAGGTGCCTGTCAAGCTCCCTTCTCCCAGACAAGCCGGTCCAGAGAGGCTCCTGCCAGCTGCCCGCAAGGGCTGCTCGGCTCTCCCTGTGAGCAGAGCACGGGTGCTGCAGAGGGGAGACCAGCATGGAAGAAACAATCTGGGAAAAGATAACTGAGATTAACTGAGATCTGTGTTTGGAAGAATTTGAGAGACTGTAACACTGCACAGTAAGTGGTTTATGTGCATCCTAGTAGGCATCCCCCAGTACAGCCTTTTTCCTTTCTAATAATTGCCTTTTTTTTTTTTTTTTTTTTTTTTTNTTTTTTTTTTTTTTTTTTTAATTCGATCCTTTCTGTGACATGCAATGCACTTATCTTGCTGTTGGTATTAGTGGCTCAGGGCTGTTATTCTGTATTACATTCTGTAGGGGTCTCATCGATATGGGATTTAGGTACACAGCAAGATGCTGGCAGGTAGACTGCGGACTTGAGCAAGCCAGCTACGTGCCCAGGGAAGGGCAGCATTTGGCCCTCTCATTATTGTTTCATATTCTCTTCTGCAGAAAATATCAAACAGCAATTCACTGGAGGAAAGACAATCATTTTTCAGATACCACATGAAAGAAATACCAGTCTGGTCTGCACTAGAGTATGTGGGACAATATGTAATACAATCCTAGCAAGTTATGACATTGATTCATTCTTTGTATTGAATTTGTTCACAGTAATGAATGCATTACTTGTTCCCCGAAGGCCCCAGTCTTTTCTCTCACCTTTATTGATCAATGGTTTATAACTTTGAAACTATTTGCAAAAAGTGATTAATGTAACTTACTTTCTAGTCTTAAAAACAGCGTAAGCAATTAGGGTTCGTACAGCAAGCCCCTGCCTAGCCAGGAGTAAAACTGCTGGAACTGGGTAGCATTATCTGATACATTAGCCTATATTTCAGCACAGAAAACAGTAAAAGGTTGCATCAACRCTCAACTGAAGCACATTCATCTCTCTGAAATCACTCTGTAAAGTATGGAGGATGGGCTAAGAAGAATTAATGGCTACTGCAAAATCTCTTTGTAATCTTTAGAAGAGCTGCATGGAAATAACTGGGAAAGTGTGATTCTTAACCAAAACCAATGGCATAATTCTTGGCTTCTGCAAGACAACCAAAGAATTAATAAAAACYTGCAGTTGTTGGGGTGGGAGGACAAAGGAAGGTGAGCTGAACAAGACTTTAGGAGAGATGCGCCATGTAGCTGCAAAGGTAAAAATGAGATTGAAGGATGCACCTTAAAGTAGAWGAATACTACTCTTGAACCTTTCAGTAATTTCTTAAAACAAAGTAGTTAATCGGGTTGCAGTCAGTAGTAGAGATCTATATAACCCATTCCTTCACCTAAAGTCTATGCCATAAAGAAATGGCAAGAAACCCTCCAACAAACTYATATAGATAGCTGCTTTGCAAAGCTGGCAGCTACTGGAAGAGCCTGAATGAAGGCAGGGGGGAGGCGGGCAGACAGAATGCCTGACCCGAGACAAACGTGGCCATGCCTGGAGCTCTTTAAAAAGCCTGAAAATGGAAAAGAAGTTGCAATAAGTCATGCTAAAATGGTTCTCTCTAAAGCTGCTTCATTTGCTCTCATTTGCAGAAGGGCAACAATCTACAGACATTTAATTCACATATGAAGCAGGCACAGTGACATTGCCATAAACTCTGCTGTAGGTTAGGAAATAACAGCTTGCATCTAGGGAACATTTTCAAATGTGATTAACTTCAGGGAATATATGTTGCAATCGAAGAGTGATAATTTTTTATGCAGTCCCAAACAGGGATGTTTTTTTCATTTTTAACAAATTGAAAAGGTAGAAAAATTTATTTTGCTGCCCAGGATTCCAAAATGACTTTAGAAAAATGCAATACATTTGTGGAGCAATAGCCATTAGTTGGACAGTCAGTTCTACTCCTAATTACAGATAATCAGGATGAAAGTGGTCTCTGAACAACAGTGTTCACAATTGTAAGAGGGAGGAGTGAGAGTAGCACAATCAAAGCAGTGCAACAGAGAGCACGAAGGTGCGAGAGAGCACACTACTTTGTTTTAGGAAGTTTTTATCTAATCTGGGTCCTAACCCCAATATCAGCTTTCAAACTCCATGTCACACCACCTGAAGAGATCATAGAAAGCATTCGATATAGATGTCAAACATTAAAATTGCCCCAAAGCAAGGATCCAGCCTGGATGGTGTCCGTTCCTCCAGGGGACCCACAGTCCATGGCGCTCAGGGAGTGGATTCCGGTCTGGATTCAGGTGGACTTTTGCCAAGGCTTCAGGCACGGGATGTTCCTCTCGGTTTTGCAGATGTTTTTTAATGCAAATGCTTTCTAATAATATTCTAGTCTTTTAGGGGCCAATTGCCAAAGTTCGCACTGTGTGTAGGGAGCGGATATCAAGTTGGTGGCCTGAAAGCCCTGAACCTGTGCTGCATGGAGATTGTAACGCTACCAAGATAACCCCCAAGGGAAAAAGCAGCAGACTAGATGAAATTATCCAGAAAACCCTGGTGAAGTTTGGGAAGCCCAGCAGTAGACTGTGAATGTTTTGAAACTTTTTGACATCTTATCTCCCCCTCTCCAAAAGCACCGTGCTGTCAGAACAGGGCTTGCAGTGCTGCATGCTTTCAGACAGCAAGCACAGAAAATGAAGGTTTTAAGTGGGAAGAAGAAATAGAAAAATGATCTCTGTGGACAATACTTAATCAGAAAAAGGCATGTTTTGATAGAGGTTGCAGTTACACTGGAACTGCTTCACCTAGACACTGTATAACTCCGCTCTCAAGGAAATACGTTGATTCAACAGAAGACAAGCAGCACCGCGCTGCCTGACACAGGGAGTGCCCCTGTAGCACAGAGCTTGCCTCTCGTTCTCACTGATGACAACAAACAATGTTGTGTAATTAGGAGTTCTACTATATCTATAAGTGCATATTGTGGTTTAACCTGGCAGGCAGCCAAACACCACACAGCCGCTTGCTCACTCCTCCCACCCCCAGTGGGATGGGGGAGAGAATCGGGAAAAAAAAGTAAAATTCGTGGATTGAGATAAAAACAGTTTAATAGAACAGAAAAGGAAGGGAAAATAATAGTAATGATAATGATGATAGAACATACTAAATAAGCGATGCACAATACAATTGCTCACCACTGATGCCCAGCCAGTTCCCGAGTAGYGGTGACTGCTCCCCAGCCAACTCCCCCCAGCTTATATACTGAGCATGATATCATATGGTATGGAATACCCCATTGGCCAGTTGGGTCAGCTGTCCTGGCTATGCTCCCTCCCAGCTTCTTGTGCACCTGGCAGAGCATGAGAAGCTGAAAAGTCCTTGACCACTGTAAACACTGCTTAGCAACAACCAAAACATCAGTGTGTTATCAACATTCTTCTACTAAATCCAAAACACAGCACTATACCAGCTACTAGGAAGAAAATTAACTCTATCCCAGCCGAAACCAAGACAGTGCAATTTGACAATGTGTCAGACTGACCTGGGGGCTGCACTCACCCAGGTTTCCCCTGGGCTCTCAGCTATGGAGACACAAGACATTCCCAGAGCAGGAGAAGGGGACAGGCTCTCTCGACAAGAGGCAGCCAGGCATCCCGGGAGCCCTCATGGGCTTCCTCCTGCAAAGTGTACCCAGTTGGGCCAGCAAGATGTACCGCTATCCCATGGATCTCCTGGAGAAGATAACACAGCTACTGCTGTTGCATGCCAGAAGCACGAGGACTGGGCTTGGGCTTTGCCCAACCAACGCTCTCAAGACACATGGGACAGGGCGAGCAGCCACCCCACAACATGCTGCCAGTGGTACCAGGACCTCTTTGCCCTTTTCTCCTCCCAGGTGAGACAGTGCTCAGATCATCTCAGTGCTGCTTCTTCACCTCTGAAGATACGCACCTACAGGAACACTATTCTTGCATTTTTTCTTCGTTACGCTTATGAATTATCACTCAGTGAATAAAAACACTCATATCTCCCAAGCTCGCTACGCGCCATGAGAAGATCTGTTGCCCCAAGGCTCCTGCTCTGATAAACCTACATTATGATATAGTTTAAAAACAATAACAACAAAAAAATCAATCCAGTGTCTGTAGGAAAAAATGTTGTGGCCTACTCYCACAGATAGTATGAAAGCATAACGTAACCGTCATTGATCTAGAAGAATACAATGCAAGGCACTGCTCAAAAGAGCAAGATTTTTGTTGATTTTTTTCAATGAAAGTAAGTGCAAGCATACAATATAGCCATTCATCTCCCTGCAACAGCCTTATATTTCTTGTGCTGTATATACACCAGAAAAATTCTAATTCTAAATATATTTCCTTTACAGATCTGTCCAAATCCCCATAGGGAAAATTAGTCATTAGCATAGTTCACTTTATGTTACTAGAATTACACCAACATGAATAAACACCACTGTGTCTCTAGCAAAACGAAATAGTTGGAGGAAAATCCTCATCTGAATAGAAACATTTGGCACTTCTGCATTCAGTAAAAAAACTGGCTACCTGAAATCTCACTTCATGCACTGGTATGTAGGACTTACTGTAATATGTGCTGTTTTCAAGAAGTCTAAGATTATTCACCAAAAATGAGTTGTAAGGTTAGAAAAATTTTTTCCAACACAGCAGTTTCCTGAGGTCCAGAGCTTTGTCCCTTACCAGGCTATAACCACATCCATTTTGCTAATTTATGAGCTACTAAATTACTAGGAAAAGTGATGAACCTGAGCCTGGGAGAAGCACCAGCATCATCGTCTGCATGCAGAAATCCTACAAACTGAGATTTGGAGTCCAGAAAAGAAGTGACTGCAGTCAAGGTAGCAGATAAAGATGGCTGGAGCRCACTTTACAGGTGGAGGGGAAGATCATCATCACCAGAAAGTAAGGTTACAGACACTGAAGACAAATGGAAGAGCTGAGTTGAAAGCAAAAGTGGGGAGCCGGAGCACGTGCTGGAGAGTTACTGCTCGTGCACAGGAGCACTTGTTTCTTTGGTGTTGCGCTGCCTATGAAGCCAGCTCGGAGCACAGGTATGTGGCATGACTTTTGTAACAGCACCATAGTGCAAGTCACAACACAAGTCAACAGGAGTGATTTATCATAACATGTACAGTGGAAGTCAAGGCAGCTCATTTAAAAAAAAAAAATCAGTTTAATACTAAAGTAGAAACTGGGATCTGAAAATTGCCTTTACTTACACACACATATACATATAAGGGCTCCCTTCTCACAGTGCATGCCATGGTTTTTAGCATGCTCCGAGACTGAGGCATATGCAAGGATCAGGGGACAGCCAACTGCAGTAATAAATGGGACTATTTCGGTCATCATTTTTAAAGACATTTAACACTACAGTTTGTTCAGCTGACCACAGTACTCATTGCTAGAGTATATGGGTCACAGGACTTCCGTGGGATTTTCTTGCCTCATACTCACAGGGATGCCTTAATCACAACGGTAAAACAGCCTTCTCCTAGGGAATGTCCCTAAATCAGGAGTTGCAGGGTCCTTGGGACAACTGCATACTTTTGACTAAAACCAGATGCTTCTTAAAATTCAGACTAAAGAAAACATGCTTTTTTTCATGTTTTGAGAACTGAGATCAATTTGAGCATTTACGCAGAAACTAAAAGAAAAATCCATTCTCTGAGCCTAATATTTCACATATACAAAATGTTTCTGGTTAGAAATGCATGCTTGTGATGCACCTTCATGCTCCATGTCTAACTGAAATCACTYCCCACGTCGGTAAAGCAGTTGCTAAGTAAGGAATCACATGCAAGAGAACCAACGGTCTAAAGAGCTGCAGAATGACACAGTACTGAGTAATAAGCATAGTACTGAGCAGAAACTATGTCAAACCATTAGTAAAGTGTTCAATACAAATGAAGAAAACCCCTATGTTTTACTAAAATTGCATGCTTAACTGAGCTTTTTTTTCAATTTTTAAAGATACCCAGGTCAAGTTGTGCTGAGTTTTTTCCAAAGCCTCTCGATGCTTCCACACCTTCATATTGGTTTGTAGCTCATTTTGCTTTGAAAATGAAGTCTGTGGTTTGAGTTACAACCTGAACACCCAACCCAGCTGAATAATGCCAAATTTTGAATGAGTCAGCAAGCAATCACCAGTTGAACAAATAATTGAGACTAAACCGCCTCCAGAAGGAGCTAATTTTCCTACACACACATAAGAGAGCTGCCTGCCACTCCGGCACACGGGCCTGGAGTTCAATTAGTAGCTGCTGCTGCTGTTACTGAACAAGGTCCTAAGCAAGGCATCCTACCTCACATTTCCAATGTCAAAGAAAATGGTTTTCATTGGAATCACCAGTTCCTCAGGAGCTCTAAAATAGATCACTTCTGTACTGGCCACAAAAGAAGGATCCTGAAGCCTAATGTTAGACACTGCTTTAAAAGAGGGAAGTAAAAGCAATGGTCACATTTAGTAACAAGCAGAGCAGCTACCTTAGGGACAGGGAGATGCATTTCCATACTTACTAACCACTGGTAGTATAGAGCRGGGCCACAAACATCCTCTATCACATCAACTTTTGTTTGGGATTCATTTTTCCTGTTTTGCCCAGCAAAAATTTAGGCATTGAGTCGAAAGAATAGTCAGTGAAGAGCAATAAGCAATTTATCCCATTTTCTCTTCGACAGACAGGTTGTCCTTTGGAGAGATGGATCACTCCCCATTGACTGTAACTGGGCCCTAGAGTAAAAGCTGATCTAAACATCTACCTTTCAGCCAGCTGGAGGTAGGGGAAATGAATCATACCATGGGTACTCATACACATACTACAGAAATAAAAAAAGAAAAAGAACCAAATGGCTGCCACTTAGAGGTAATAATCATTTGGGGGCTGCTGCAGCTGCACACTTTATGTTCAAGTGATAGACACTTGTCTGAAATTAGTACCTAACATTCAAATACAAGCCTGAATGGATAATACCTCCCAGATGCTACAGACAGTATGAGTTGGGACTAGAAGGGTAATTCTTATCTAAAGCCATGTTCAAATAGGGTCAGGAGACCAAAAAGCCCTAAGGTCTACATTTAAAGGACACTTACTATAAAAGACAGGAATGGGATGGGTGCAGCCAACTGCAACAGAACTTTGTATTTTGCATTTTCTAAGGGAGATTGATTCCCAGGTTTGCTGGCATATCAGTGAAAAAACAGGCAGCCTTGGGAAGTGCACGTGGGGGGTAAGCCCTGCACGGGGGGAAGCAGGGCTGGGCAGAGTACCCCAACTGCCACCAGCTGCGCTGATGGTAACTGGGGTATAAGGAGGGCTCCTGGAAAGGGTCATCTATGCACATTTCACCATTCAAATATGTAATGACGAGTTGATAAAACGAGGTATGAAAGGGATGTAAACAAAATTACTGCAAACAAAAGAAACTAAAAACTACAGTAACACTGATTCAAATTGACCACTACTTGGGTAGTGGAAATTAGGCCCAACTAGCATTCAAAATAATGAAAAAAGGTCTATTTTATCCATTGGGATTATCAGAATTAATGCACTAAAATAGAACTCTAAATACCTCCCCAAAAGGCCAATAACTCCTGCTTTACCACACAGGCTCTGTTCCTCTTTGCCAAGTTCCCCAGTTTTGGCCACTGAAGCATGACCAAAAGCAGACAGTAGCTTTCCCTTCTCTGTCCTCCAGTCTCTTTCTCCTGTACGAGCTCCATCTCATGGGCTTTTCATACTTAGGATGGCTAATAAGAAATGGAGACTTTTTTTCTTTACCAGGGAACAAACCACAGTGCAGAGCAAGAGCTATTGCAGCTGACCTAGTCCACAGTCTTTACTTGCTACTGATGATCTTTCACCATGGGAACTTTTGAGAGAAGCCATACAGTCTCCAGTTTATCTCCTCTCCTGCTGCTATTCCAGATCGTCAAGCAGAAGGATAAGCACTGTTCTTGGTCATCCAAAAAGTCAGCTATGGAACCAAACCTTTCTTCATAATGAGAACGGCAGCTGACCAAGACAGACAGGAGGCAGCTGATGACTGGTGTCAAGCACAGAAGAAAAGCTGTCTTACTGCTGTCAGTCTATGTAGCTCAGATGATCTATTACTTAGTGGTTCAAACAGCATCTAAGTACCAAGCAATTCAGCAAGAAAGGCTTCCTGGCCCCCAAATAATTTGACTTTAAAGAAATATAGATGCAAAACACATTTAAATAACAGGAAATCTTGATTTTAGATCTACATTTGTTTCTGGTAACATATTTTCAACTCATTATCTAGATTGTGATGTGGCTTTTGAGTTCTGCACTGATATAAGTAGTAACTAAGGCACAGGAGGAATAACTAAAGAATTCACAGCAAGTCAACTCTGCAGACTACAGCTTGTTTAGCAATTACACAACATATGAAACTACAGGAATTTAAAAGCAGCAGCATCTCTTGGAGTCCTATGCAACAGCTCACCCCCAAACCCAAGTCATTAAAATGACAAGTCAAATAGGATTAAACAAGATTCACATGTCTGTTCTGCACTGATTAGAAGCTCACTCCATCACTCCCAGGGCGTTTTACTGACTGACAGCATACAAAATAAGGGATGTTCAGGACTGACCTGATTCTCCTTGACATACCTGTTATGACATTGCTTCATTACCACCCAACCTTTTTTTTCCCCACTTGGACACAGTAATGAGAGAAAGATGCATTTCAGAAAAGAGAGATTTTAGTATAAGAAGCAAAGCATGGCAGGGCTTCACTCGTAGCTCACTTCCAAAACATAACCCCCAATTATTTATAGGAAACAACTTTGCAAGCCAAGGCCAGATGATGTCACCTTTACCAGCAATGACAAAGAAGCACCGGAGCAGACACGTGACATATCTGAACATGGAGAAAGAAAGCGGGCTGTGCAACTCTGTGCCCAAGGCCTGGCAACCACAAATTGAGCCAAGGACGAGAAGCAGCTAATCCCACTGGTTTATAGCTTTCCCACAATGAAAACTCCACACCAGTTACTGCTAATAGGGTGAGTTCTGGCATTCCAGGAGACTGTCTGTAACATTTATTAACCAGTATGGAACAGGGTGAGTATCTGCAAACTCTTTGGTGCCAGTTTTTTTGTTCAGAACCTCTCCATGAACTTAACACATTCTTTTTTAAATTGCCATTAACCTTGGGATACTTTAGTATGTAACACAAAAATGTTAAATTCTTTTGATTAGCAGCATAGGATGCCTGAAACGTTTCTTTCTCTATTCAGTTTTGTAGCCAGTGGTTTTTATGGACTAAAAATGTTCTTCTTGAAAATACCTTAAAATATTTCCTTAAGCTTTCTTCAGGCTACTGGGAGCATCACTTACATGGTCACATTCATCCGCAATTCACCTGAAGTCCTCATCTGCTTGCGTTTCCCCATTTGTATGACCAAAAAAAAAATTCAGCTGTCTCCTGGTGCAGGCTGGCCCTCTGAGCTCTGCCCCACACGGGGACATGAACACTGAGGCACTCAGTGTGGCTTCTCACTCGTGATCACTTGCCCTGAACACAGAAGTGTAACTTTTGCACATTGACTTTACTCTTGATGCGAATGCTTTGATTTAGTTTTTCTGAGTGTCTCTGAGCACAAGGTTGTCCCTCGCCCTGTGCTAAGGCACATCCACACAGGCATATAAAGCTTACTCTGCTCTCCAGTTGAGATTTTTCAAAGCTTCAGCCCGTAGGTGGAATGATGTGTCATCTGCCAGGCTTGTGAGCCATCTGTTTACGTGGGACAGTGTTTGAACGTGAACACTTCCGAACTTCACCTCACAGGGCACTCACAGGTGATGTGGGGACAAGATGTAATGAGCAGGGCTGGGGGCCTGCATAGCTGTGTTTCTTCCCCGCGCACCCGGTGATACCAGGATGCTTGAACAGCCCTGCAGGAACATATTAGATAGAAGAAATTAAAAAGATGGGGTCTATTTAAAAAAAAAAAAACAAACTGTACAACTGCAGAAGTGTTACCATGTATAGGGTGGCAAAAGAGTTCTTGATAACACTGTAGGCTCTGAAATGAAATACAGTTACTAAGAAAGTGTTTGGAGATCTGTGAATGGAAGGGCTATCTTTCTACAGATAAAGAAATTTGGAAGATTCTATATACATACCCTCAAGCTTTTTATCATCATTTCAAACTTAACCCAAAGAGATCATAAAATCCTGCAGCTTTATATTAACATACAACATACAAATATCAAAGTCATAAATGATCCTACTTAACAGTTGTTTGTTTTTTTAAAGTGAAGTCTTTGGAAAAGGTTTTCTGGTGTCAACAGCCTTATTTACAGTTACAAGAGCAAAAGAGCCTATGCTGACTTTTGATGGATGCATTCTGAAAAGATGAAGCCACAGGGAGGCACAAGGGTAACACAGCCGCAGGGAAAGACCTGGTTTGCTGTTTTTAGTAGGCACCAGCTCTGGAGAACGAGAGGGTTTGAGAGCTTTGTATAAAAGGCTTATGGCCACCAGAATTTGAAAAATTCCATTAAAGCCTTCTGTTTTCACCAGGGCTAAAGTGGCAGGAAAGATATTCAACAAGGAGGCCGGTGAATAGTTTGCATTAGTGCTCCTTTCTGGACAGAAACTCTGTTCTCTTGAGGAGGTGAAGAGTGAAGGAGTGTCTGAATAGCTTCAGGGAACTATTGGGAGGTATTTTTCCAAATATTAAGCTTTGATGCCACCATAGGAGTTACAACAGAGCTGAGATTATACCAGTCTCTAGGATTTTATTGTGAGCATGCCTATGGACTGACTTCTTTCCTAAGCCCATAGGTCAGTTGTCATCTTTGTGCTGCTACTGAACTGACCTGGTATAAAGGTATCCTTCAGCATCAGTTATTTTTTCCTAACGAGGAGTCACAGCATATGTCAGTGATGGAGTTGCAGGCAATAGAAAGATGCCTGTAGTAGTCACTGCTGAACACCTTATTTGGGGAGAAGACTTCACAGCAATTTCATATACATGATGCCTTTTTACTCCCAAATAGTCCTCATACCTCTCCTCACTGTTAGGAATTAACCTTATCCTTTCTGAACCATCCTACTCTATTTTTACAGAGAAGAAAGTAAACAGAGTGTACTATGAGCCAAATTTTTAAATGTATTTAGGTACCTGAAAAGGCAGATAGGCATCTGCTTGGATTTTAAGATGTGCCAGAGCTGGTTAGGTGTTCAAATGAGATAAAAGGCAACTGAAACGGCTCAAATACTTTTAGGGGGGAAAAAAAAACAAGCCTTCCTGTCCAGTGCCTGACTATCTTTATAAAAACATTTTGGATTCAAATTCCTTTGATCATGCAGACCTCAAAGGACTTGTCCATGCTCACAGGGGGTGTCTGTAGCTCCCTGGGGATCAAAGTTGCCACCCCAGATGTCTGAGCCCATCCGTTTCCAGCTGCGGGCTCACATTTCACAGCCGTAGCCCCACGGCTCTGCTGCAGCACGTCAGCCTGAGCCAAGTGAGTCTGTCTGAAATCTGGGTGATGCATCAGGGAGCAGAGGTAGCTGGGGATAGACAAAAGGACGTTTTCCTCAGGGGACCTTTAAACTAAGATCAGAGTTTCCACAGGYAGCAAATCTGCTCTAAAGTATGTCTCAGCTTTTATTTTTCTTGAGAAAAATACAAAGAGGAGAAAGGGAACCAGCCGGAGTTGCCTTTTATCATTGCCATGGCAACGACTGTACACAGTAGGACGTTGGGGACAACGCCAGAGGGAATCCTTGCACAGGAAGATTAATTAGTCAGCTCCAACATGAGATGTTACCTGCCTCTTTCAAACCCCAGCCCCAAAGACAAACAGGGGCTTTCGCTGGAGACCCCTGACAAAGTTGCTGTCTCACAACAATCAGCTGCACTGGGCTGGAGCTGTCATCAGTCACAGCTGTTGTAGAATAATTTGCTATAAATCGAGCAACTGACCAACTGCACTTTTTTTTTTTTTTTTTTTTTAAGATACCATATTTGGGAGCATCTCTTTTTCTAGAGATGAGGTTCTGCCAAAGTGTCCAAAATAAGTTAATGTGTTTCTGTTAGTGAAAACTTTGATTTGCAGTCCAACCCTTCTCCGTGAAGGGCTGAGGCAAGCTGGGAAGTTGGAAGAGAGATAATAATTCACCACAGRGGATTGGGAGCTTTGGTGCAGACAATATTTTCTAAAAGCAGCGGCCGTGAGCTGCCAAGCTTTCCGCAGACGAGGTGCCACCCACATCCTCCGTTGCCGCTGATGGGGATGCAGGCACAGGCTGAGCACCGCACTGTGAGCGCACACCCATCCTCTGCTGTGCTAGGAACCCGAGTGCATCCTTCTCAATGGACTGAGATAGTTTTTCCCTTTCATTAGTGCACACAGCAAGAAAAGAAGTCAGTCTGTCATGTATCCAGAGCGGGGGGGAAAAAGCCAGGCTGAATCTTAAATCCTAATGTAAAACAATCAGGCTATTGGGAGTTAATCATCTCCTAAGAGAAAGCATTGGAAGACACTCTGCAGTAGTGCTCCTGTATTTTTCATCCAACCGTGAGCCAAACAGTCACTTTATTTCAGCAGGTGAGAAATCCTACAATGAAACAAACTGGAAGCACAGAGCGTTTTTCCACTTTAGTTCACAACATGTGTCCACTGCAGCTGTGCCCTTCCTCCTCCTCATCCTCCTCCCGGGGCCACTGAGCTGACATGCTGGGGGATGACCCAGCATCACCACAGCAAATGCAGTCACTTGCAAACAACCAGGGCAAACTCCTCCCTAAAACCTGTGCTCCCTTTAGCACCCTAAACTATATCTGTTGAAGCAAAATGCTCTGATTAACAAAAATAAAAATTAAGGTGAACATCGTATTGAAGACCAACAGAGTAAATCAGACTGGATGAAAAGAGCTGAGGCTGTCAGCATCAAGGTGCTGTAGGGAATTACCCGAGCACTGCAACGTCGAGGTGGCCTAACAAGAGACACAAGTGGTTGACCGGTAGGTGAAACAAGTTGGGTAGGGAATAACTGACTGTAAGAAAGGAGAAACATGAATAAAGAGCCAAACAACCTCCAATAAAGACATACTGAGTGCTGACTGCTCATGATAGACATATCGCAATAATCTGCACAATTAATTGACTTAAGTCTTTTTTGATTTCACATTAGCTTTTATTAAGCTTTTCTGAAATATTTCCCCTTGACTAATTCCATTTTTATCACAAATACCTATAGAATAGAAATACATAGAATTGAAGTTTCATATCAGTTCATATCATCACGAGATCCAAACTTTCATTCTGGTTTGGCCCCAAGCCCCAAATTCACAACTAAGCCTGAAAATCAATCCAGACTGTAACTGGGCTACCTTCTGTCCACRTCTGGTTGCAGGTTACAGCCCTGACTCCACTCTCACTTCAAGAATCCTTCAATCACAGCTAATAGAGCAAAACACAGGGGAAAAAAGGTTTTCTTCACCGTTTAAATGTTTCAGTTGTCTATAGACAATTTGAAAATAAAGGAAAAGTAAGAGTTAAAAGGTAAGGCGTTCCTGTGACTCTAGAAATAGATACTCATCATTTGAGTATCTAATCCTCTAACAGGGGGACTGAGCACACGTGCTGCCTCATACACCACGCAGGAAATCCCTTACAGCCTTCTGACGAATGTGTTAGCATACAAGACAGAAAGTGACATTTCAGTTGATCAAAACTCAGACTYAGCCTGGGAGGATTCCCAGACAGCCTCGAAGTTAACTAAGATGGAGACTTCCACATGCTTTCTTTCCTTCACTGATGCTACCATCAGCAAGCATCTCCAAACACACTGTTTTAGCATGCGGCAGCAAGCAAGCTCGGTATTTTGCTTAACTGTGACAGACAGAGTGAGTTTCTGAGACAGTCACTCTTTGGCTTCAGTTACATTTTGCTTCATGAAGTGTCTCCCTGTAGTGCCAGCAAAGAAAACCCACAGTTAATTAGCAGCTCTGCAAGTCATCAGCCTTATGAAAAATTGCCAATATACTATTATTATTACACTTCATTTTCCCAAAAACGCTAGTTATGGTAGATTTTTAATTCTAAGCTTTCTTGTTGGCATGTGCAAGAAAATATGTTTTTAAATAGATGCTCTGGAGCACCTCAGGCATTCAAGTACTTCTGCCTGCAGGTCTGTAACATCCTGGAAAAGGGGGGAAGCACTACACAGGCAATGGCAACAGCTCAGGCACAAAACACTCAGAGCATCGTTTCCCGGGGGAGATCATTCAGAAATAATTAGGCCTCCTCTGTAAACATTTCCTGGATATATGACTGAGTAGGAAGAAGGGAATAGAGTGAGAGTCCCCCCCTGCATCACCTACCTCTGAATGCACCACGTACCCTGTGCTTTGTACTAGAGAATATCTAAAGAAACATATAATGCATACCAAAGTATGCAATGTACCCAAAAGTTGAAGCAACACAACAGGCTACAGATAATCTACTGGCTTGTACTATGTACRTTAACAGCAAGGTATATATATCTCAGTTTAAGGATGGCAGATGAGAACATGACAGATGTACATCCCCGGAGTGTACAGCCAGCAGCCAGCAACTGAGAGAACACAATGGAGAAGTGCAGCCACCAACTATTTAAAACACGCAGCTGTGCGGGGACAGGGACACACGTCAGCTACAGCGATTAGTAAAATCAGGCAGGAGCAAACGGCCACACAACCCTTTTCTCCGAGTGCTGCTGGCAGGCTGACCCCTGCCCACGCCATTGCACCCCAGCTCTCACGCTGCTCCTCGCCCTTGCCGTCCTTTGCTCTGCTCGCTTCCCGTGCGCCTCTGTATCCATCAGGAAACAGGACACAGTCTAACCAATTTCATGCATTAAAGACCGCTATTGTTTCTGGCTACATCATTATTCTTAACTGCAATCTTTTCTAGATACAAATCACTCTCTTCTCCTAGGCTTGCAAGCTCAGTCAATGTTAAAGATCAAATATCTGCCTGGCACATGTTAGAGCTCTGACAGGTCTATTTATAACCTCACGAACAAACTATCAACTACAAGCAGTCTTTGTCAATGTTAATCGAGCTATTTGTTAGCCCTGAGTATTTAAATATAATTAGGATTCTTCCTAAAGCTGCAGTTAGTGGGAACCTCATTGTATCATCTCTATGTGGAAAGTAATATTATTTAAGATTAAGCATGAGAAATCTTGAATACAGTGAAAAAAGGGAAAAGCAGATTGAAAGTCTCCCAAGTCAAGACATAATTTTTATGCCAGTTCTTTGAACGATTCTGTGATTTACCGTCAGTTTTAAACCACAATTCTGGATCCYGCACATTCCTGTAACATTGCATAGAAAAAGGGGTCGGAGAGGTAGAAAGGACTTGCATTCACTCTACAACTGAGTAAACTGAAACACAACCGGAAAGATTTCCTTGAGACAGCAGCAAGTCAGGGCAGAGATGGAAGCAGCGACGCAGCCCCTCCTGCACCAGCTGCTGSGAGCTGCAGGCACCCTTCACCAGGGCCCTGCTGGGACCGGCTGAGCTGCGGCTCTTGCCACTGTGGTTTGGGCAGGCTCCCAATGCCACCGTATCCCCATGGCCTGCCGGGTCTCCCCTGCTCRCCGGTACGCTTGCAGGTGGCTGAGGTGGAAAACGCACATCTGTGTAACAGCACCTGCAAGGGATGCACTGCCCAGTGTCACCTTCCCTTGCCTTTCATCTAGAAATTAAGATGTTAAGAAGGAAACACAGAACAAAGTGTCTTAAGTTGGTTCAGATCTCTGCTGGGATTCTACAGACTTTTGGAGTTTTTTTAACAGTTTGGACCAAAATTCAACTTCAACTCAATACAATTGTGGAGATAAACTTGGGATGTTGGATGAAAGTGAAGACATTTAAAAACACGTTCCCAAGTAAAAGAAGAGAGAAAAGCAAGATGTGAGCTGTGTCAGGTGGTACATCTCAAAAACAATTGTTATTTCCCATACCGTRCAAACTCAGATCTAACCAGCAGTGCAAAAAGACAGATGTTCACAGAAATGTAGCTCATTTATAGCCCCACAGAGCTACCGAGCAGTACGGCACTTGGAGGAGCACTGCTGAGGACAATGTTTGGTTTTGACCCTGATGCAGCCTCTAAAATGTTCCAGCATTAAAAACAGCCCTAAAAATGTTTGTTTGTTTGTTTGTTTGTTTCCTTTTAAAATAATAAATGTAAATTATTTCAAAAATCTGTTTCAGGACTCTGGTACTGTCTTGGAAAGCTTGCTAGCTTAGTGGGGTGGGGAAGGTGCAATCTGTATAAGCCGACAGAAAGACTCCCTTTGGCTTCAGTGGGTTGGATCCAGTCCCTTACATAAATATGCAGTAGCACCATTTAATAATGATGGAATCAAAAAACAACACACAGGAGTGGGGAACAGACTGCCTGGAATATAACTAAAATAAATTCAATTCAGCAAACAAAGCAACCAGATGACTTTTTATAGAATAGTGGGGGACTGAGTGCTTATTTTTTGGTGCGAGGATTACTTTCCTCATTTGTTTGTTTTGTGTATCAGTTGACTTTCCATTAGCAGCTGCCTCCTATTTCATTTCAAAGGGTTTCTACAGTCTAATCAGTTTGTAAAATGTTCCCCAGCCCAGGACAGAGGTGTGATTACAACTGCTGTATTGCTCTGAATTACATCTTTATGACTCTGGCGAGCCAAACTGTGGTTCACAGAGCAAAGAAAATTCAAAAATGTTTCAATTTGTTCTTTGCTTATAGAAAGTTCAGAGGAATCTGAATTACTGCACCAGACATGAATGTTAATGGACCAGCCATGAACTGTTGTTGGCTGCTGGTGACACACTGCACCATAGCAAACCCTGTTACATTTGAGCATAATTGAGAAAGATAAACTTGAAGCTACAGAGAAGTCTGTCTCTACTTTTATTTATGGCTTAGCTAGCAAAGTACCTGAAAGTGGGGCTGTCCTGGAGGGGGAGGTTGACTGGTGTTGCAGCCCCTCCTGAGCACCTCCTGGGGTTCACAGCTCTCACTCTGGGTCAGCCTCCTGGGACGTTCAATTAAGACTAAGGGTCATGGCCCCAATCTATCACACATCTCAGATGTGCCCTTTGGGTCTCCAGGAAAGTCTCCGAGGTGGAGACCCTCTCCTCTGCATGAGAGCTCAGCGAGGGTGCTGGTGTGGGCACCAGCTGCTGCTCCCACGCCCTGAGCAGAAGCAGCTCAGCACTTTGCACTCGTACCCTGAGCATCCAGACATGGAGCCATGCAGCTAACGGCCAGTTGTGAGATGTGGCGCAAGTTATCTAAGAGCCATCACAACATGAATCCAAAGCAAAGACTGAGGCAGACCATTTTCCAATGCAGATGTTATTTACCTTAGCAGGAAAAGACTCCTTTCTCTTTGCTCAAAACCCATCTCATTCACCCCTCGCTGCCTACCTTGTACAGGAGGTTCAAGGTGTCCTGGCCCACCAGCCCCTGTCCATCCCCACAGAGCATACACATTGAGGAAAATAAATGTGATCCTGTCACTTATGCCAACAAGAACTTTTAACCTGGCTGGATAACGACTGCCATACAGCTTCCAGATCTACACTATTAAGTAAAGGTTCTTCTAATGCRCCCAAAGCTTCTTTATATCCCTGAAAGGGAAACGATGCCCATTTCATTACAGGCGACCTAGACATTACTGTAATTCTTAAAGTTGTTGTTAAAAGGCTGCCTGATGACAGCAGCGCCATAAATTGTCACTCGGTGGTGCACAAGGCTCCCTCCTCCTGTTGTAGCACTGAGCAGCAATGCTGCAAAGCAGCTCCAATATGTCCCATTAAAAGGAGCTCAGAAAGGGCAGGATGAACCAGCTGGACTCTGCAGCTTCCTATGTACTGGGGCAAATTCTGCTTTTAACCTAACAAGGGCACCAACTTAAAACTATAGGAACAGACATATACTGGATTAGCCTGGATTCAGATGCGTGCAAGARAACCCAAAATAACTGGTTAGCGGAGCTGATTAGCAGAGCTAACCAGTRCAATGCAATTTTCTCAATCCTCATTAATGTTAATCACCCACAAAAAAAGGGAGCAGGGCAGAAGTGAGGCAGAGAAAGCACATTTGAGGGCAAGGTTGGGAGATTTTTCTTACCTGGCTTTCCAGTCATGATTTGGTAAGATCCAGATTTCCTTAACAGATTCCCCCATGTGGTAGCTGTATCAGAGCCCTATAAACTGACAACTTCACCACCACCAGACAGCTTCAATGCTGTCAGCCTGACTTAGGAGACCAACACTTCTACCACTGAATGTGCTCTGCAAAGCTGTGACCTGGAAGGGGTTAGTGGCTTCCAAGCACTATGTTTTAATATGAAGTTAGATACATATCTCTAGAGTTCACAAAGCCTTTACCACATGTCCACAATCCTACAGACAGCCCCTGCAAAGTATGCTTTGACAGAAGGGAAAACTTCACTCTTTCTAGCAGTTAACCTGTCTGCTCATTTTGCAGAAGCCATGGTTGTGATTTTAAATGCATGTTGATGCTCCATCATATGAATGACAACAGACTTTGTCCCTTCTGCTTGGTTTTTGGCAGTTTAGGATAACTTAGACAAAAAGGCATGATAAGAAATTAATTGCTACACAGTCATTTCATCAGAAGTTCAAAAAATGCCAGAAGAAAGGTGTCCGTACAATACTATTTGGAATCTGCATATGCTTCATGGACTAAACAGATACTGTTCTTAAGTAGGACCCTGGTTTTATCACCAGTGAGGTTACCGTCTGYGGGAACGTTGGGTTCTCCCCCAATTCAGGAGTGAAAGGTGGAGGGGGAGGGAGGGAACTGCAGGAAGAGGAATGGATGGTCTCAAAATTGGGTAACATTATTCTGCTGGAGAATAGGCTACACCTCTGCTACAGAGTTCTTGTGAAATCACTAATTGCAGAAACAGTCACTAATTGCACATTCATCATTCTGTGCTCAGCATGAGAGGCTGGGACTTGATTTGTAAAATGTTGAGTACTCAACAGCTTCAGCTGAAGTCAACGTGAGCTGTGCTTTGATCCTCTAAAGCACTACAAAACAGGGAATAACTTGAAAAGTGAGGCCATGGGTGTTCCCCCCGCACGGCCGAGCCTGGCGTACTGATGGTCCATGTGATCACAGCCTCATTGCGCTGGAGTGCTGTCAGGATAAACGCATTTGGGTTTATAAAGCACAGGGTGCTACAGTGATGGACAGCTCGGGAAAGTGAATGCATGAATTACCTACTTGCACTTTTGGAAAACATTTTTCTATGGCATTTGTGAGACTTCAAACTGACCATCCACATTGGAGGTTGTACTACAGATGCCCTGAGCTACAGATACACACATTAAACATACCAAAGATTTTTATCTCCAAACAATATACCTCCAAGCACAGCCCAGCATCCTTTGAAGGCAACAAACCTCTCACRGGAGTTTTGCTGCTCTACAGAAATCGGCATTAATCCCTGTCTGGAACCTGCTCCATGTTAACCCTTGGCTGGCAGCTCCTGCAGGTGGGAAGAAACACCATTTGCAGACACTTTCTTCTCAGCAGCATGCTGATTTCTCACAAGCCGTGAGAACAAAACTCTCAGAATAATGTTCCAACCTTGTGTTAACGATGGAGGTACAGCCTTGAACCAACTGCGTGAGTGTGGGCACTGCAGAGTGATAAACTGGGAGAGAGAGTCTGTCACCTCTTTTAACAACATGCAGAATGTTTAATGCATTTCCAAACTACAGATAGCATTCCTCTCCTACTCTGCCTTCCCTTATGCAGGGCATGCAGGTAGGTGTTTCACCTTCACCAGGTAAAAACTGAAGCACGAGAAAGCACCTTTTCAAATACGGAGAGCTTTCACTTGTTACACTTTGTATCCCAAGCTGAGTATGTGCTTGTTGCAGTGAAGAAGGTCAGAACCCTTGCCTGGGAACATAGCTGGGATATGTTTSTAAAGGATTCAGAAGAAATTATGCCACAGAGGAACCAAATAAGGTTGCCCATATTTTTAACACATACTAAGCTTTTATACTATAGCTTTAATTAAATAATAGATAAAATCTGCCTCAGCACAGGCCGTTACCAAACTAGGGCAGTCTGGTGAGGTTTAGGGACAGGCGGAAGGTGCTGGGTGTCCGTGCAGCCACTCACCACCACCATGTACCCTGGGAAGGGAACCTGCAGGCCACGGGAGAAAGGACTGTAGAGTGAAGCTGCAAAGCACAAGACAGAGGAAGAAGGTGGGAATGTTTCCCCTGTTCCCTTAAAATGTGTCACAAAGCATTTCACCATCATTTCTTACTAGATTTTGCAGAAAACTGGTATTCTTTTCACCCACTACCAGCGTATCTATTTTTGTTTCCGTACAGATGCATCTGAGGATTTTTGGAATATGCTTCTGTCCTTCAGGCATGTTTTTCAGACAGGAACAGTAAACAGAGCTCTTTCCAGCCTCAGCCAGCAGGAACGCTCTTCCCAGTCTCCGAAAATACCCACCATATTTTTCCAGTTCTTTGCTTTGTTTSTTTATTTAAAGTATAGCCACAGTAAATATCATACATTTATTAAAGTCATGGTGAGCACCTGAGAGAGCCCTGTTGTCATGGAACCTCCAGGGACTTGCCATGGTAAGGGCAGAGAGGCTTCTGCTGGGCAAAGCAACGACTGTTTTAGGGAACTCACGTTTAATGCATCAACATGCCTTAAAGCATCTCTGCCCCACTGTGTAAGATGTTTTTTAACTAAAAGCTGGGTTTGTATAAAGCGGGTGTTACGTACATGAGTAATCCCTACAYGTTTGCAGCATAAGCCACCCAGTGACATGGTGCTCCTAGCAGAGCTTTGTGTTTGGAAGCAAAGGTAGGATGTCTTTTTAGAGCTGAAATTTGTTTTAGAGTTGAAATTTGTTTTTAATAAGAGGGTTGTTTACCAATTTTGCTTTTAAGTCGATCTCCAAAATTTCTAGGTTGGGGTTTGGGTTTTTTGTTTGGTTTTGGTTTGGTTTTGGTTTTGTTTTTTTTAAGAAAAAACTTTCTAGATTCAGGTGTAAAATACAATTTCAGGCTAAAACATATTAGAGCAAGCCTAGCCTTTTCTGCAGAGAAGCCAATAGCTGGAAGCTGAGATTGTCACCTGGGCAAGAGAAGATGCCCAGATCCCATCCTGCCTGCTTCAAACCGAGGTCTCAGCCCAGACACTGCCAGGCTGTTGCTCTGGTTGCCTCACACCCTCATCTTTCTCCTTGGTGAAAACCTGGTTTGTCTCAGTTTCACCCTTACGTGGAACAAAAGAAAATGCTGCAATATTCTCAAGTCCCGCTCTATGGCTGAACAAGTTTCCCACCAATCTTCTCTGGTTTACAGTTCTTTTGAGATGAGATGGTTCATGTGTGGACATTTACAGGACACAGGGAAGCCAGGGAAAAGTGACACAGTGCCAAGCAGAGTCTTAGGAAGAGCCTACCAGACAGGGCGTAGCTGTGCCCAACAGCCACTGCCACAAGCTCAACCAAAAAAAGAGCTACTCATCATCTGCTGCATCTTCTGCCTCCACCCCCAAAGATGAGCAACTCCTGTCCAGAGCACACAACAGAAAGCCAGACTCTCTCAAGCTGTGGGACTAGAGCCTGCTACAGAAGAGAAGAGCAGTTCACTTACTATGTTTGAAAAAATGGATTTCWCACTTTCCCAGCAACAAAGTAAGAAACATGTATCAACAAGCCAAAAAAATTGTTTTGACATATCCTGCTYCTCTCTAATGGAGTTGGAGTAAGAGGCAGCCCAGCAGGCTCACTGGCCGAAGCCTGTYGTCTGCCCAGTGGGCTGGCGTCAGTAGCACAGTTTCAGGACYATCTGGGAGTGCAAAGCTACTGGTAAAAATACAGGAGGACTAAGAAGCAAGTGGCTTCTTAGACACAGTGCAGGCTACAGGAGATGAGCTCCAGCAGCTCCACAGGCAGCAACACAACCGACATTTCCCTGGGTTCTCCTGACACGAGCAACCTTTGATTCTCAGAGATGTACAATYACAATTACTTTATGAAAAAAATTTTGAAATATATTATTAGAGGCAGGAAGAGATATCACTGTCACTATGCAACACAAATTACACAGAAAGAAAAAAGAAAAAAAAGAAAAMGACCTTTATTACACAYCTCTGAAGCTTTGAATAATTGCAAAGACCATCCGCTGGTACTACTGGCTGCAAATTTGTCAGCACCAAAGTCTCTGAAGGACTTCAGTTCTTGGCAGAACTCAAAAACATTGCAGTGCTCTTCTTACACCCACCTACTCTTATGTTTCAGGCTTAAGTTCTTCCCTGGAACAGGCCACAAGATGCCAAATGCAGAAGGCTTGTGCACTTCCAGCCCATCTAACAGCACCACAAACCCACTTCAAAGGCTGCATCTTCCAGATGACTAAACACACCATATGTACCTAGATGTTTCCCAGGTGCACTCACAAGCTCTAACCAACAAAATCCAAGTCTGCTAGATACTCTACTATTACTTACAGAGTAAGTTCAGGAGCTCCAAAGTACAGGTGTGTTATCCAAACTGCCCCTGACATCAGCTGGACTTTTTGCTCCCTGACATTTGGAGTATGCCAAAATACTTGCACTGCTTTTGAAGGAAACACTGAAATCCAGTTCAAAAGAAGAAAAATTACATAGGAACATATGTAYGAGATCAGACAACAATGAGGATAGGAAATGCTTTGGGAAGAGTCTAGGAACAAGGGAAATATACAGATATGCCTTCCCAGGCTCCAGCTATTGGTGAGTCAGGGACTTCTTGACCTAGAATTCACTGTATTTGTATTTAAGAAAGCCTATTCAAACACAGTGTACTTGGGAGTTTTATTCTACCGTGCAAAAYGCTCACCTAAAGAAGCAGCTGATGTTTGATGTGGAGAGCAAGATGTGCAGTGTCATGCATGTCCTTGAAGCTCTCATTTGCTGTCACTCAGTGTCCCCACGTTACGTGAACTGGACACAAGCAGCACTGAACAATTCTTAGACTAAATGTCATCTCTGAACATCACAAGCCAATTTGGTAAGACAAGTCAAAAGGGAARGTCTCTCTCACATTCAGAATGCTATATTAGGCATGTAAGAAACTGTAAAATTAAGGAATTAATCATAAGTATAGGAAATGTCAATGCCATGAGTGACTATGTTGTAATTATAGAGAATTAATTTGTCCAATCCTGTACAAAGCAGGAACACCAAGCTCTTTCACTGAGGTTTTAGACCAAGTCAGAATGGTATGTTTAGAAACTGCTCATTAGGGATAAAATCCAGCCCAAAAAAGCCAGAGCACAAAGCTTTTATACCAAACACAAACCRCATAAGCCCCTTTGTGAGGTTTAAGTGATCCAAAGGCTTTTGCATTGGCACCCAGCTGACTCCCTCCTGGATGGCCCAGTGCTTAAAACTTAAGCAGTACCGAAAATGCTTTTCAACAGGTTATCACAGAGCGGGGGTTTGCAGGAGGAATTAGTCTCGAGTTCATTACTGGTTTTGTTTTGTTAGATACTTAAAATTCCATTAAAAGAACAGAGTTCCTGCAGTGAGGAAGAAACCAAATCTGCATAAAGGTGAAGCTAGAAGCCACCTGAACATTGCACAAAAAGGRAGGGTGTGGAAGGAAGCAAGGACAAAAACATAGGACATAAGTGAGGAGGAGAAACTTGGTGTGGAAGGGAAGTGCAGTAGTTACTGCAAACATTTGTAAAGTGCGTGACAGGTTTAGAGCGCTTCGAACCCACAAGCTGCTCAATACTGTCCCATGGAGGGAACCGCAAGGGCAACCAGGATCAGAAAGACTTTGCAACATTTTTGATGATTGCTGTGCTTTGAGGGAAAGAGAAATACCAAAGCCAGGAGAGCAATGGTAGCTGAGGAGTGGGATCTGGGGGCTCACTCTTTCTCAGGTGTAATCCACCCCCTTTCCTCCAAACCACCCACCTCTGAAAGAAATTCCTGCTTTCCTGAGGAGCTGCACAGTGCCAGAGCAATGGGAAGGAGTCACAAGTCACCTCCCACAGCAGGAACAGAGAGGTGGAAAGCAGTAAAAAGGAGACAGCAAAACATCCAGAGAAAGAAGAGAGGATCAGGAGTACAAAAGGGAAGCAAGGGAGGAGAATCACATGGCAGGAAAAAAACTAGAAATTTAAAAAGAAAGGTTTTGAAAAGAGCAGGATGTTGAAATCAAGAAGCAATTAAAATAATCAGTGCCAAAATGCCTGGAGACCAGCCCAGAGCTTTGGCAGCAGGACAGCACGCTGGCAGAATCTGCATCAGGAATAACTTCTTCACCAGGGCCCTTTTATTATTCAAAATACAGCAGTTTTGAAGCTGGAAAAGGAAGACTAGAAAGTATTTAAGTGCTTTGTTAAAGGCCTCCAGAGATGCCTCATGCAGATACAAGCTCACTAATCCTATAGAAAAACTACAAAGTCCCACCTGAAGGGTAACACTGAGCATTTGCCACAGCAAGGGAAACCTCCCCCCACCCAAAACGCTGTTTTACCAGCCCATGACCCATTCCCTGTGTCTACACGGACAGTGGCATAACACTGTCATCCTCCACAACATCCAGAGAGAAGTTTCCTTTGGTTATTTTTAGCATTGTGAGAAAAACTGTGAGCTTTGACGACTGAAATATTTGTCTCAGTTTGAGCTGCCGAGGAGATCCCCCAGTGTCCTGGACTTTGCTGCTTCTCCGGTTGGGCAAGGGACAGCGAGAGGACGGAAACGGTGCTGCACATCAAGTTAAGCAAGTCACGATTTTTAGGTATGCATCTCTGAAACTYCACTGTTTAAGATAACTGTGCTGCGCTGCATCCCAAGCGTGGTGCACAGGAAGGGAATACACTGGCAGCAGAGGAGGGCAAGGAGCTCTGCACTGCTACCCCAGCAAGTCCTCACTGACTGGTCTCACTGGAGACTYTGGACAAGAAGAAACTGAGATGAAGAGAGATGTATCTGAAAGATGCACAGAGGTGGTTGAATTGAGAAGGAATATTAATGTTCACACTTTTGTCTTGCCAGTGACGCAGCRTCTAAGATCCTGTTATCCTGCATATGCTTACACACGGATGAGACAGGAAACATCAGACTTTAAAGTTCCCCACCTAACCCATTCCAATCTGGCAACACGGTAGAAACCCTGATGCCTGCTGCTTCTTGAGCTATTTTAGCCAGCCTGCACAAAGCCTTCAGTAACACGCCGAGCACAGAGCCCATCCCATGGACAGCTTTTTATCCTGTTCCTGCTTTCAGAGACCATCTCCTCACATCCTCAGGTGCTAATTATAGCAATAGATATAACTCAGCAGTTTGTTGATGCAATTTAACTGCTGAAAATAAGAGAGAGAAGCCATGCTCCACAGCCTACCAGTGATCCAAAGCTGAGGGATTTGGATTACAGGGAATCTTTTTTTGCACTAGCCTAAGGATGCACTGTATAACATGAGTTAGTTTTTCCCTATATATTATAGCCATACTTAATCATCAAGCCATGGAAAACAGATTAGCATCCAGCAGGAGCACAGGTCATTCCTGTGCCCAGGCAGCTGCTGATGCCACGGAGCTCCTGCTGCCATCAGTCGCTGTCCCCACCTGTCCCATCTCACATGGCTTGTGACAGTAATAGACCTCAAGGTTTCTGAGACCCAAACTCTCTCTATATATAGGGGTAATACAATAGCCCAGGCTGCATCGGTCACTGCCTTTCCAGAGAGTTCCTCGCTTCTGGTGCATGAGACAAAGCGCTAAGAATAACACAGCGTGAATAGTAAGAATAAGCAAAATACCTGTCAGAGGGGTCACTTCCTTCTCCAGCTGAAATCAAGATCTCAGAGCAGCTTTACAGCACATGGTTTATTAGGGCCTGATTCAAAAGCTCTCACTGACTGCTCTAGGACGTATCCTACCTGCCTACATGCTTTTACAGCCTTGTTCAACAGAAACAAATTGTTTCCCTGCCTTTTCTTGGCTGAGCTAGATAGACCTTAGGATTGCCTTTGCCATCTTGATAACATTATCTGCTTTCCTCTCTTTCTTTTTCTTTCAGCATTTTCCTTTTACAAATTGATCCAAAATAACTTTTCCCCTGACTAAGACTGGGGAAAATACAGAAATAGTGTTGATAATAGGAAGTCATACCATTTCGTTAATATGAAAAAAAAAGGTCTTGCTTCTTCCTTGGAGCAATTCTGCATGTATTGATACAAAAGCATTAAGCTGGCTTTGTATAATACTTGTTTGTTAGACTGTATTTAAACTTATAAACATGTATAAACCCAGGTGAGGCAATCCTGACTCTCTGTCCTAGCAACAGATTAATGTTGTACCTAAAAAACCAAACATGGGGGGCTCCTGACATTAAGCTTGTACACTTGTGTTCACAGAGATGCAGTTCCTTCTCAATGAACTGTCATGACYCCTTCTTCATTCTGGTTCTAACCTCTTACCATGCTCCTTAAGACAACACCGATCTACCCCAAGGATAGACAGGGCTGTAACTCAGGCTGCAACTTCTTGACCTTCTTCTCAGTCATTTCAGTCCTGGCTCCCAACCATGGTTTCCCGAGGCAGGTTAACTCTGGGCATGGCAGTGAGGGAGTAAAAAAATGCATTTTGCCGAGGGCAAAAACCTCATTCCCTTATATTCTTTTCTTAGCTTGTCCCTGAAGCTCAGGAAGTAGTGGAACAGTGAGGACAGCCCATCATACAAGTAAGAGTTGGGACTAGACCTTGGACTTCTTTAAGAGTTTAATAAAGTGAACCTTCATCTTTTGAAGGCTTAATGGCTTCAGTTCAGGCAAAATCTAATCTGCTTATTTGAAAGGATGGAAAGAGGAAGGGGAATACTCAAAAGACAGGACATGTACTTCTGAGGTTGGGTAACTGCAAATTTTCCTCAGTATCAATCACTCCTATTCCTGCCATGCTTGATTAAAATAAAAAAAGAAAAAGCTACAAAATAGGACAAAGATTCAAAACATTTGTCACCATAAAGGCTATATTATAGATAGACAAGATCTTTGGATGAAGGCAATAGGGATTTTTTAAACAAACAAAAAAACCTGCTTTTGACTTTATAAATTTATGACCTTAATTCAATAATCTTTCTCTGTAAAAAATGGTCCAGTTTCTAAGCAGCACATAAGCAGCTTTCTGAGCTGTATACACAATGATCTCGCCAACCTCACAGTGGTACCAGGGAGCTCACCTCATGCCAGTATCCTAAGGCCATTAAGAGCAGGGATGGTATTTACAGCCTCAGGCAATGCAGTTGCTTTGCTTAAGGTGAAACTATGGATGCATCGTAGTTTGGCAAGCAACAAGGGAAAATGTGTGCCCATACATCCTGTCATTCGGGAGGCTTTCTCTATAGCATGCTGATCACARAGCTGCTAGGTACTTATATTTAGGAGTACTGACTTATAATCTGTTTAGGGAGGCAGTCTACAATTTATACCAAAATTATGTATAAGCATAGGTGATGATTGCATTCGGCACAAACTGTACATGAAAACAACAAAATGGCTGKAAGGTACGATATCCCTGCACGTGCCTAAAAGTCAGTGGGGAAAGCCAATAGATTTCAGCGTGTTTACTCATATAGCAAACTGCAGCCCAGTTTTGCCAAGGCCTGCAACAACAGGATGGAAGAGCACAGCCAGTAATGAAGTGACCCAGATCCTGTGGAGGGCAAGTGAGAAAAGAGCAGGGTTGGGAGCTGTGAGAGGAGATGCAGGTATGTACAAAGAGGCAGGGCAGGAGCGCTGTCAGTGTCCTCCTGCAGAAGGTGGTTAGATACTGGACAAGTTCAAAATAGATTTTGTTTAGTGGTTTAATGACTTTTTTCTTTAACGCAATTTGCCTGGGCAATGGCTAAACCTTTACAGGCTAATGCAGGAAATCAACTGAAAAACCTACCCTCTAGAAACACTTGCCAGATGCTTTGGAAAAGCAGGTAGCACCAAACCCCTGCGGTTTCCACGGGTCTTGGTGAACCTGTGAGGTCCAGTTCCAAGCTTTCTCTGAAGAACAGTGACCTGGGTTTCACACATGCGGCACAGCTGCCTTCACCAGCTAGAAACTCACCGCTGAACTCACCTCTGAATATCTACTGCTACTGGATTTAATGACTCCAATCCAACACTTGGCTTTTAATGATATACTATTTGCTTATCACTTGCCAAAACAGTGGCGCTCTCCCACTTTTCTACAATAAAACAATCCAAACTGTTGCTGCTGACAATAGAGCTAATATTTAAAATTAATTACTGAAAATATTTTAAGTTTTGTGGATCCTTCAGTGAAAGACAACAATTACAGAGAAATTTACAATATCAGGTGTGAGTCACAATAGACAAAATTCCTCGGAGAGCTRGTATCTACAGATATTTAAATCATTCTGTAAATCATATAGACATTGTACATGCAGAAGCTCTTTTAAAATAGCTGATAGGATGATTTCTGCCTCATGCAGGAGAAAATGGATACATCAGAGTGAAGCTGTATTCCTTTTCAACCCTGCACAGGTGCCAAGGCTGATGTTGGGTGATTTATCATCCCACACACTTGCTAAAACTCCTTCAGAAGACAGTAGCAGTGTGTGCTCAGTTGGGCTGGCCACACTTACTTTCTTCTTCGGGCTTTAGAAATGAAAAATGTCTTTTTGAACAGTACCTTTCAGGGAAAAAAGACATACAGGGTTCAAGAGGTTTTAATTGAGAGTGAATTTGGATTCTCCTTTTTGCCTTCTTTTCCACCAGGGAAGGAAGATATCAAAACATGCTTTGTGTTTTACACCAAATACAATATTAGCTGTAATAAAAAATAAATGATCTCCAAAGTTCCATCATCTTTTTAAAAGTTTCTGTGTCTTTTGGTACATTTTTGTGATCTGTATTAATAGTTCAAAAGGAGAAAACCCTGTCCTACTTCTGCCTGCCACCCTTGCACAGAAGGAGACGTCCTATTTGGCTTTAAAGGAACTCGTGGAGGCTGCTAGAGGGGAAGCTCTCAAACAAAATACGTCTCTATCCAGAGAACAAGGACCACACCATTTGTTGTTGTATGAGCCTCCTCCTTGCTTTCCAACTACTGTTGTTGCAACACCCCTGAAAAATTAGATGTGTGGGGCCCCACTCACCCTCCTTGAGCAAGAGAGGGTTTCTATTGCTTGAAATGTAAACATACTTCTAAGCTGGCTGCTAAATAAGGGCCCTGTGTTTCCCACACATCCGTAAGTGATAGTGGTGGTACATGGCAATTCAGACTGACCAATGGGGAACGGGACGCTGCTTTTCAGGGCAGGTGCCCGAAGCCAGGAGAGCCCTTGGTGGATGCTGAGCTGCCCCTGTGCAGTGAGGCACGCGGCGGGAGCAGCAGGAGGAGGAGAGCCTGCACGGGCGGGGGCCACCCCCCTGCACCGCAGGACCGCTCCCAGGGAGGTGGCAAGAGAAAATCCCTTCCCAGCTCTCCGCAAAGACTTGGAGGAAGCTGCAGACTGAGTCTTCGCTTCCACTCCTTTAAGTAGGTTATTGCCACCAAGGGGAGCAAGAGCCTGTAAATTAACCTGTATACTCATCTTCTCTCTGCCCACCTGCAGCACCAAAGTGTGCAACTCCAGAATAAATGAGAAGGGACTCACTGAAGAGAGCTACATCTGAGGCAGAGCCAGCCCCAAACTTTCCAGGCTGAATCAAGCTCCGCAAGACTTGATGAGTTCCTGGGCAATTGGTTCATGCCTTCAAACTTTTCTCCTAGACTCAGAGGATGCTGTAAAAGGCAGGCTAACATTTTTCCGATACTTGCTTAAGTTTAGAAGCTGAGGCTCAGGGAAAACAAGACACGTGCCAGCTTGAGATGTTCAAATTGAGAATCCTGCGTATGTTGAAGCTGGGAAGCAAGGAGATTTTGGGGGCTGGATTTTACAAATCCGCATTTCTATTTTATGGAAGCGTTAAGGGTGACTAATTAGAGAGCTGCAAAAATAAAGCTATCCAACTTATTTACAGTGTTCCCCTACACTGCCATGTGTCAGCAGGTTTAGCACCCAAGACTGTTCACCGATAAATCCCCTCTGTAATGTGATGTCAACAGCAGATTGTGTTACAGTGAACATCAACAGAAAACAGTAACACAAGTGATTTTCCTCACATTTGTGCACAGTTTCATTCTGTAAATATCTCCTTTCTTATTGCAGTCCATTAAACATCTCTAAGATGGAAGCAGAAGGCAGGTGAAAACTCATCTCTGGTTTTGAGACTGAACTTATTTACAGGAATTTAAAATCTCTACTGTTGTTCCTCTAAATTCTCTTTAATTCTGCAAATATCTTTCTTAGGCTTTAGGTTCTCTGCTTCAAAGCTACACAAGCCTGCTGAGACTCTAGGCACGKGCACTTGGCTGCATGCTCCAGGAGTGCGTGTCCCAGAAATGCATATGCATGAAACGAAGAACCAAACAGCAGGAAAAAACCTTTTGCTCCATTTTCTGGAATGCCTACAATGAAAACAGAGGAAGGAAAGAGACAATTTTGGCAGCGTCTGCACCTTTATGTGGACCATGAAATGCAAATAAATTTGAGGCTCTCTTACCAGTACAAGAAATATTCGGTTAACAAATGCCTTGTTCTCTGGGAACCAGACCTAGAAACCGCCTTAATATTAACTTTGTTAGAATTTATTTAAGTCATACTCTGCTGTCTTCACTAACACCTCCATCTCTCTCTGTCTGAACTGCTCTCTCCCCACTGCGGGTTCCTTCACACCACCTTTCACAGCAGCGAACAGGTTAAAATGCAAAATGCTATTTACTGAAATATCAGACTCAGAAAATCAGGGAAACAGGAGGAAAATAGAAAATGTACATTAGTTCGCCCTGTCACTTAGCTTGAGGTAACTTCAACTTGACTAAGGGTACATTGCCCTGAATCAGATTAAGGGGACATTTCAAAATGCACAGAGAACTTAAAACATAAGGATTTGAGCAGTTACTGCTGAGTTCTGTTCGCTCTGAACAATATTTTATGGTAAACAACACAGAGAGATCTCAGGAAGGTGATACTGATTTCCATGCACACGCGGCCCAGCCCGGCTCTGCGGGTTCCCAGCTTTCTCTGTCCATTCCCGCACCATGACACACTCAAATATTCCCACTTCTTAATGACCACAAACGTTCTCGTTGGTGCCCTACACCCACTGTCCACACCTATTCCTGGTATCAAAACATCACTGCAAGAAATCCCTTCCCCTGTGTGAGAGGCACCTCCTCCAGCTATTCAGCATGCTCTGCGAGCATCTCTTACCCACCCTCCCAAGACATCTCACTTGTCCCTCCAGACCTGCTACAAAACAGTGCAGGCCCTTACCACACCTGACAGGCAGTGATGGGAGATGGCCAAGCTGTTCCACTGCAATCTTGCTTAATCTGCCAGTACTACAAGAACCACCACACTGTCCTGAGCTCCTTCAACTACAAAGGATTAAACTGGTTCATTCTCTTCTGTCCATGTATCCAGTAAAAGAGTTCCTAAACCCAAGAGGTGCAGAGGAAATGAAGTCTCCTGAACTGTTGGAAAGGATCATAACTCCCATGACAGGATGGGGAACAGGCATTTCCCTGTCCACTTTGGGAAGAGACCTATGCCTGTACCTATCTCAGCATCATGTAGCCTGTCCACAGCACTGTCAGCCTCTCGAAGCGCAGCCTGGAACCTACCTGCAACATTAAATCTGCTAGTTGCTAGCAGAAAGCAAAGCTGCTGGTGACACTACAGAAGACAATGGCAACATCTCTGGGACATGCTCTTCAAAAGCGGCCTTTGGTATTCCAGCCATCCTACCGCTGTCACATAACATCAGTGACTACTAGCTAAGACCAGGAGCATTGCTCCACAGAGAAAAGCTTCTGCAGGTGAATGCTGTGTCAGACTGCCTGCTTAATGTCATCCTTGCCCTTCGCCACTGGCAATAGGCGCAGCATGCTCCTGAGCCAAATGCCCTGTCCACAGCAAATCCATGTGCACAACGTCTGCCTCGCGTGGTACTTGGCAGGGTGGTCTCTGTGCTGTCTGACACTGGAAAACAGCACTCGCAACATGAATAACAATGCCTTAGCTTTGACCTCCGACTCTCCTAAATCYCACATGCTTGGTAGCTATCTCATAATGCTTAACAAAATACAATAAAACTAAATCACAGCAAGCAGGCAAGTGACAAGCAATTAACTTAGGTAAAACTCTACAGCTGTAACAGTTATGGCACAAAAAAGGACAGCAAGCTGGTGAGGATGACTAAGGGTGCCGAACCTCACACCAGCAAATGCAGAGCAGCAGGTGCCGAGAGACACAGACCCCGCACCAGGTCACAGGGAAAGCACAGATGGAATCAGATCTCCTGCAGCATCGTCCCCACCTCATCCTGCCTCAGAAGTTTGATTTATAGGGCAGTGAAGCTCTTTAAACAGATTGCTTTACGTTCATGGCTAACAGGACAGAAACACACCCATTAAGTAAATGAGTACGATTTGTGCAGGCTTCTGCAGAGAAGCACCTCTTCACAGAAACACAGGGAGGTGATCAAAGGCTCGCTCCTCGCTGCTTGTTCTTTCAGGAATTCAGTAGAGTTTGAAACACTCTTGCAGGTGAAAAGTATTACCAGATACGCAAATGCCTCTAGTATTTGCTTATAGTTGTTTAGCTATTTTTACACATATAATTCAGGCATATTAACTGAAAATACAGGGCCTGACTATAAACCATGCGGAGCATTTTAGGGCACTAGTCTCCAAGCGGGAGCATGTCCCTCAGAAATGCCAGATGCAATACTAAAGCAGAGAAGCAAAGCTGCACCTGCGCTTGCCGGCTCTGCCAGGGCCTTGGCCTCGGCTCTGGCACTGCTGGAGCCCGAGTGGAAAGTGAGGCAAAAGCAGCAGTGCAGCAGGGTGAAGGGGAAGCAGCCGAGGCAGAAGAGGGGAGGCCCTGTATTTTCTGAGTGATCAGAGCCTGAGATGTCAAGAGTCAGTGTGGGGATCATGGGGCTGGGTTGCTAACTTCACACCCCAGCAGCTTCTAACAACTGTCTGTCCAGTTTTGATCCGGATGGAGGTTAAGAACAACATTTACCAGCTAATTCCCCACTACCAATAATTTCCAAGCAACAACTCCAAAGGAACACAGTTTTGCTAAAAACAAACAATGCAAGGAGACGTGACAAAATTCATTCCAAGTCAGAGCATTTCCAGTTTCCAAAACACCTCACAAACTCCGTGGGGTAAAGGAAACTTTCAGGCTTGGTCCAAGCTTTTAGTCTAACAACTGATTTGCTTTGTAGGTTTTACAAACCAGTAGTACGCAGAACACAAGAGTGCATTTGCTCCAACAGATACAGCACCAGTTTTTAACTCACACACCATTCACCTAGATCTGAGTTGGGCTGTGGCTGACATTCAAAATGGCACATTGCTGTGTTCTCTCTTGCGCGTTGCTGAACAGCAGCAACAACGAGCAACCGAGGAAAGCACACAACGCTCTGATTTCCTGCAGCACATGAACTTTTGAACTGCAAGTACTTTACCTCCATCAATAGTCAGGACAGAGGGAAGAGAAAAAGCAGCATCAGCTAAAAAAAAATGCAAATGTAGCCATGTAAAGTGCTATAGCTGATGGCATTGCCCAGAAAACGCCTGATCAGAAAATTCCCTTTGTTTGACAGCGTACTTTCCTGGAAGGCTGCAGTGAGCCACATGCAGCTCAGTGCTCCATCGCGGAGGCGATTAGAAATGATAGGGCAGTAGCTCAGCTGTAACATCCTCACTGCTGCCAAGTAGAGGAAGCCAAATTGCTATTGGAAATAGCCCCTTTTGATGCCTTAAAGCATCAAATGAAAGGCACTTTCCTGAAAAATCAGTCTCTGGTTGGTTTTCTGTCCCAGCACCAAACCTGCTCTGCGTGCAGGTCCGGTTGCTGCCTACACAAACAGGAATGGACCTCGTGGGACCACATTTCCTTTGCTTGCCTTTGCCCATCATTCCGTACATACAAATGTCCACCCAGGCAGGATTTTCCTCATGCCCTAATGCAGATCTTTGTCTAGTTGCCTGCAGCCTGACTAATTCTGTATGCACAGGACTGCAAACTAGACCTTCTGTCAGCTATGTTAAAATATCAGATAAAAACAAACACCATGTTACCGGGATTCAGATCCACACAAGGACATGCTTTCAATTCCTGGGGCACTAGTACCACAGTTTGGCGTCACCTCTGACTCTCCCAGCAAAGCATGTAAACTAGTGTGGCAATTTAATTACACTGGCTTATTAGGATTAGCAGACAGCAGTCCTCTCTGCACCGACACAAAAGTTTCCTGCTTCCCATTTTTTCTTTTCATGCGCTGCTCAGAGTTCAGACGGCAATGCGCAAGTCCCTTGAACTGTGAGAATTAAGAGTGCAAAGGGATGCTGATGCTCCCTGCTGCATCACAGGGTTCACCTGCACAGGATGAAACAGTTTCCCTAAGGGAAATTGTCCTTCCCTGCAGATGCTGTGCTGGCTCCTGACACTTTGCAGCCGGGGAGCTAAAGGCGTTATCCTTCACAGGGCTGTGTGCGTACTCTACAGAGAGCAAGYGTCACCTCATGCAGTTTGATGTGCTAAAGCAGGGGCCTTGCCTGAGGTTTCAGCTGATAATCAAAAAATATATGGGGCTGATGTGTAGCATTGCTCACTAGGAGAAAGCAACAGCAACCTGGGGAAACACACCTGGGAGCTCACCCCTGAGCTGCAGGCAGGCAAAGTTGGAATTGTTGTCAAACCATTCGAGCTCTGCTTCTGAAACCATGCTCTATCTAACTGGCTAAATCTTGTGAACGTGACTTGTTTCATCCATATTTTCCTGCATATCAATTTGACAGGCAGAAACATTTATTTTGTCAGAGCACTAAAAGCCCCTGACGTTCAGTACCAATCTCTGGCGTGCCGTAATTCGGCTCCCCCCTTTCGAAGTGACACTCTCCCTTTCCACTAAGGACCCTTCAGCTGAACGATGCAGGCGTCTCTCAGGTTTCACAGAAACCTGCCACCAGCAGCACAACATGCATCCTCACAATCAATGTTCTCCATTAGCTGTTCTCAGCCACAATATAAAATGTCCTGTGCCTATCCGTTGGTTTTTAGGGACCGTAGCTGTGGCCATCTATGGAAATTCTGGGCACTTCCCAACTAGCCACMCACAGAACGAGCTTTGGGGGAGGAGGATTTTTGTGGAGGAAGAGAAAAGCAAACACTGGTGTGTGTGAAGAGCTGCGGTTGTTGAATATGTCAAGAAAGTAATGTTTGGATTGAGGAAAGCCAAACAGATGTAGCAGAGCTCTGCCAGGAAAGGATGGCTCTGTTACCCAGTTCATGTCTTCCTTAAAACTTCCCCGCACCACAGCCGGGCCAGCTCCCCTCCTGTCGGGCCAGCTCCCCCAGCCCGCCCCGCAGGTATGAGTTCAGCCCCCCGGGCAGCTCTGCTGTCCAGCACCTGCCTGCTGGCACACAGTCCTTCCCTGCCTCCCCGCCAGCCACGCTTACTCCCTGTGAACTTCGCCTCATTTCTGCTGTGGTTTGTTTCAACTCTTCAGACTAGCCCCACCATACCCTCCCTGTCCCGAGCAGTGCTGGCATGAGTTACATTCCCATTTTTATGAAATGCAGTTAGAAATTAACTGACCACTATCCGTATTGTTTTCAGACCAGACCAAAGAAATCACCCCACAGCGATGGCCGCAAACACATATTGGAGATATCTGGGCACAGCTTCCTTCATTTCTGACTCGCCTATTTTGAAAACATGGATACAGTTTACACTTTTAATCATTTTTGATTTGTTAAGTATAATCCATCTTACAATAACAGTTATTTCCCTTCCCTGAGGCATCTCAAAATGAGTAAAAGGGGAAAAATTAAATACCTTGCTTAGAACCCGGAATATATTTTGGTCAGAAATGCTGCTGTAGTACCATATAGCTCCATTTCCCAGTTGGACAATACCCCTGCCATGCATTTTGGTACCTTCCTGCAGGGGAGAATATGGGGTGCCGAGAGCATCCTGCACCTGCTGGGAAACACCTCTCAGAGGGAAATGCAGAAGTATCTTACCTTGCAAATAGCCACAGTGTGAGCAGTGACATAACTCAGAGACCCTCAGCAGGCACCCAAACTTTCTGCATCACTGTGCTATTACATTCTCTGGGTAATGATTTTGAATAAGAAACACAGCACTTGACATAAATACCCAGGTCTGTCCCCCACCGCAATGGAGGGAGTACTTTAGCAGTTACACTTCTCTATTCGCATCTAAAACTACAATAAAATTACAAGCCAATAAGGTGTTCTGAAAATGTTGGTGAATAACCACAATYAATATAAATTTTGATTAATGAAATATTTCAGCTCAAAAAAAAAACCTAATTTCATTTTTGAAAAATTTGTAAATCTTCAGGGTTTTTAATAAAGCTTAAATAAATATCAAAATAAGCAATTGCAGAAGAATGTTAGGTTTATAAGTGGAGAAATAAAACATCTTTATTTTTCCCCACACATTTGACCAAAATCAGCATGAGTTTATAACTTGCTTTGGTTGATCTTGGTCTGCTTTTTTATAGGTAAGTTTTTCCTCAAAAAATGTGTACAACCCTAACTGACTCCTGTTTACATATTTGGTCACATTAACCACTGTAAAGCTGGGAATTGGCCAAACCTCTGCTAAGTATTATGTTCCAAGCTTTTCACATCTATAGTGTTAAATTATTTCCAGTTGCAAAAAATCCAAGTGCTTCCTAATCCCCATTCCAAACATCAAATATCCAGTAATTCACACTGGAAGAGCTGATGATGATAAAGGTTGGAAGATTACCAAGGCTGGAAGTTAAAAGTTGGAAAATATTTTCTGTTTTACCCTTTTGGATTATTGTGGAACAAAAAGAAACTTCAAAGCACTGCAGCCTACTGGCAYACAAAGCTGAAGGCTCTAATCACCTCTTTTGTGGTGGGATTTCATGGCTCTGCGTGGATGTGCTGCACTTTGAGTGGCACATAGTACCCGTACACAAGGGCAGGAAATAAGCACACATGTATGCTAATGCAACATAACGTATAACACACTATATAATGTACTTTCCTCCATCCATTTTTCTTTATTCCAAACCTCCAAACTGGGTCTGACTACAGCATTTCAGGCAGGCACTGTGTGCCTGTGGGAAGCAATCAGGGACACACATAGCTTATTTTAATTTAATCAGTGCTATCCACTCTTTAAGACCAGCTATTTGAGATCCCTCTGCCTTGCTGCCAGGAGCTGTATTTATAGGGAAGCAAGCAACAAAGCAAGAGGCAAAGGGAGAAATTTAGAGCTAGTAACTGCACAGGAGCTAAAGAAATTTCAGCTGAAAGATGGGGGAGTGGGGAATGGAAGCAGTCACAAGTCCGTAAGTCCCACCTACCTCTAAGCGAACCCCAGTCCCATGCGAGCTCTGGCACAGGGCTGCTGAGGACACGGAAAAGCAGGGTGCAAACAGATCCCACCAGAAACCTCTGTGCCATCCATCACAGGCACGTCCCAGCCATGTGGCTGGGATGTTTGGCTACTGCGACGCTGAGCAGCCTCCCATGCACCTCTGCACTTCAGAGAAACCAAAGCATTTCACGCAAAGTGTCATATTCTGATGAACACTTATTGGTCATCACAATTTTTCCAAATTGCTTCTGATTGAGTGCTTACATCAAACAGTTTTGTTGCTGAGTGCTGTTCCGTACACGCATTACAAAGACAATTCCCTAGAAAAAACTGCCTGTCAAACCCTCAGTTTTCAGTGCAGACAGCCGACACGTACCTGACCTGCCAGACTGTATCAGATGACGATCAGAAAAGACTAGGGAGAGAAAATGAGATGTCAGTGCTGTGCATTGGCTCCTGGGCACAGCCAGGAGAAACCAATTCAGCCATTTCTTCCATTCACTCAAGCACCTGCAGGCTCAGGTCTCTGACTGGGGGAAGGATGCTCTCCTTTCTCTAGAAGGAAAATGGGTGGGGAACTGAGATCTTCTCTCTATTAACAAAATCCACAGGACACAGGGCTGTACGGTCAGAGTCTTTAGGACACACACATTCATTCACAACAGTGGCAGGCTGTCAAGTTTCTTTGAGGAGCAGAAGCAAGAGAAGGGCAAATTTCAAAGCTTTTCTTTCTGCCAAACCTGAACAGATTTTTGAGGGATAAAGGCAAGTCTGTCGCTCCTCCCAAATCCCAAAAAATTCCTTGAAGGTGAATTTCAAAGGCCTATTGAGAATAAAGCTGCCATAAACAGCTTACAGAAAGTTATTTTGTAATGGTACATACTGGGCAAAGGAAATACCAGGGCAGCTCCCCTGCCCAAATCTATCATATCCATTCTGCAGCTTTAGGTCTAGGGCTGAATAGGACCGATTCCTTGAAACACTATTGAACCACTTTTTCTCCTTTTGAGGAGAGAAGCAGATTGTTGTAACGCAGGGAACTGAAAGGGCACAGCCATGACTGGCAATCTTAGGAGCTCAGGTCAGTCAGATATTCTTATGAAGACTGACGAGTCAAGCAACGTTGAGTGGTTTCCTGGTAAGTAAAACACATGAAAATACAGCTGGTCAGACACAAAATCTGATGCTTTTGGACAATACACCATTTCAAAGCAAACTTTCCTTCAAAACGAAGTCTAGAAATTGGTCACTATAAAAATGGCACAACTGACATTTTAAGCAAAGTGAATTCCTGCTGTTAGCTCTTGCAAAATTAAACAACTGTGCCAGGCTCCTCTTGGTAGTTTAGGTTTGGGTGGTCTTGCATCAAAATACGGTTACTTACATTCAACAGACTCAGATTCCCAGCTGAACGTGGTGCTGCTTTCTGCTGGTGCAGTCAGGGTAAGAGCTGGCGCCTGTAGCTCTAAGGCCAACAAGATTCAGGAATTGAGAAATATTTGAGTTACATTTCACTTTCACTCGGCGGGGGGAGGGTAGAGAAAAGAAAGAGCAAACATAGCTAATCCCTTATTCCTCCATTTTCCTTTTCTACTGTAATTGAATTTGCCCACAAATGGCAGTGTAACCATCCCCACTGCACGCTACCACGGAGGTATGGAAAGCAGTCAAAACAAGAAGTTCCCCCTGCTTTAGCAATCTGCTAATCCGAACGTTTCCATGACGAATATGGAAATGGCTGATTCTAGCCACAAATTTGGTCATGATTAGCTGCAGACTGTAAAAACACGTGAAAAATCTCTATTTCCGCAGCTAGTTGAAACCAGAGATGCATTTGTGTGTGCATTATCTGTTGTGCTGGCCCTCTGCCTTTTAGTGTTGTTGTGGGKTTTTTTTCCCTAACTCATGTATCGTTTTATTGCTTATGTTTGCTGGAGGATATAAAAGCAACTTGAAATTCTCAAGTCCATCTTAATCTGGTATCTAAGCGCTAACTGCTAACGTACTAAGAGAGGACCAAGCACTCCTCTCAGCTTCGTTGGCGTTTGATCCGTACTGAGCTCTTAATGTTTCTTCCTGTTCCCAGTACCCCCAAGCCCTTACATCTTTAGGGTTTTTAAAGTGACAGTAATCCCAGAGCCAGAGGGTGGATGAGGTTGGAAGGGACCTCAGAAGATTGTCTTGTCCAATCCCCTCCTCAAGGCAGGGTTAACTACAGCAAGTTGCTCAGGACTGTGTCCAGTTGGGTTTTGAGTATCTCCAAGGATGGAGACTCCACAGTCCCTCTGGGCAGCCTGTTCCCAGTCATCCTCACGGTAAAATTTTTTTCTTATGTTTAAGTGGAATTTCTTGTGTTTCAGTTTGTGCCCATTGCCTCTTGTCCTGTCACCGGGCACCACTAAGAAGAGCCTGGCTCCATCACCTCTACTCCCCTCCATCAGGTATTTATACACTCTGATAAGATCCCCTTGAGCCTTCTCTGCTGCAGGCTGGACAGTCCCAGCTCTCTCAGCCTCTCCCTGTATGTCAGATGCTCCAATCGCTTAATATTCCTCGTGGCCCCTCAGAGGACTCAGTCCAGTAAGTCCCCATCTCTCCTGTACTGGAGAGCCCAACACTGGACGTGGCACTGTGGATGTCTCACCAGTGCTGGGCAGAGAAAAAGCATCACCTCCCTCAACCTGCTAGAGATGCTCTGCCTAGCGCAGCCCAGGAGGCTGCTGGCCACCTTTGCTGCGGGGACACATTGCCGGCTCACTGTCAGCTTGTCCCCCAGGACCTCAGCCAGGCTCCACCAGGACCCCAGGAATGCTGCACAGCTTTGCTGGTCTGAGATACAAGCGAAGCAAACATGGTAGAAAGAGGTATTATCTTTTACTATACCAACTCAGAATGCTGGAAAAGGCAGACAAGAAGAATCCCAACAGTGAATGAAGTTAAAATGCCATCAATTGAGGAGATCAGAGGAAATAATTTCTAATGAAATGTACCAATAATCTGTGGAACTGCCCCGAGCCACTACCGAAGCAAACGGCACAAATCTCACGGACTATTCAGGGACACTCCAGTGAACAGGGAAAGCTTCTGCAGCTTTACTGGTAGGATTGCAAGTCTAAGAAGTAGAAATCTTTATCCCGCAGGACAGGGCACGTGGCTCATAACCTGCCTAGACAAAATGCCCAATTATATTGGATTAAGTTTTCACATTCAAGTCAAATGAATGATCTCCTCCTCTACAAACTYACAACATTGTCCACTCCCAGAGAAAAGGTCTTGCACTTGATGGACCACTGCTCTCAACTTTAAGGCAATTTCTGTGCTACTCCTACCTTTATTGATTCAGGCTCCCCATTTTCATTAAAACAAGTCATTAAATCTTGTACTCTTGAACAGTGCTACAATATATCCTCCAGCATTGCTGCTTGCAGCTGGAATAACCAAACCAGCCGCCAGCCCCACTGCCAGTGCCCCAGAACCAGCCACGAGCGGGGTGCGAGGGGGAGCAGCGCAAGCAGAGCCGTGTCCTGCACTGAAGCTGGAAGGGTTCAGCACGGGCCACTTGAGCCCACTCTGCCAGGATCCACCATGTGCTTACTGGTATTAACTGATCTCTGGAAACTCCTCAGTTTAGGCATGACCTGTTTATTTTACCTGTTCTTAAAACAATATACATCCAAGGTTTTTGCTTTTAGTTTATTACACCAAAGATACATAGCTTCAGATACACGTGTGAGCTGCTTAGCTAGAAAAGGCTATACAAATTGTCTTCAAACTACTTGGAAGAACACATATTTACCAAGATGACAGTGTATTTGGAGAGGTGTGGATCTAGCCCTGTTATAACTATTTCTTCAAGCCCTTGCTTTAGCAGCAGTATTTAACTCCTACATAAATCCTGAAATACTCAAATAAACACATAGATAAATATAATAAATAATAGTAGATGATAATCTAGTAATAAAATAGATAATAAACACTTTACTCAATAAAAGATAGACACAGTGATATCAAACGGAGCAGTTACACCCGGGCATCGTTAGCAAGAGCAAGGTGCCCTCTGGCAGAGAAGGCAACCCCCACAGTGGGCTGCATCAACAACCATGCAGCCAGCACTGGGATGAGTGATCCTTCCCCTCTGCTCAGCACTCGTCCGAGCACATCCAGAGTGCCATGGCCAGTTTTGGGCTCCCCAGTACAAGACAGACATGGATACACTAGAGCATGGTCCAGTGGAGGCCACCAGGATGATCGGGGGGTGGAGAAGATGTTGAGAGAACAGGTGGGCAACAGTAAGGAATCCATCACGTAGCGGTGATTGACTTCTACTAACTATTTAGCTCACAAAGAAAGAACAATTTCAAGCCCAGCACATATTAGTGTTTCATTGCTGACAAGGTGAAGTGCTCAGAGTCAGTGTAAAACAGGCATGTGYGGCAAACATGCCTCCACCACTCCTGTTTGGAGATCCAGGGGATCCTCTGGGCATCAGTCTAGAGGAGCATCTGCAACTGGCTGAAGTCAGATGAAGCCAACACAGCAGCACTGTTCTGTAATGCTCTTTCCTGCCAGGTAAATAGTGACTAAAAGGTGTGAAATTCTGTACTGGCTTTGAAAATAGCCAAGAAAAGCAAAGGAATTTCTTCCAACTTGCTCTCTCCAACAGGGTGTCCTACTAACCAGCAACACCGCACGGATAACGCATCAGAGCCAAGAGGAGATAACTCTGGGAACATAAGTTTTGATAAATATAGCTGAACAACCACTGCCAGCAGGCATCAGCAAGATTGAATCCCACTGTAAATGTTCAAACGTGTGACCAGATGCTGGATTTTTACTGCTCGTGAACTCCAACAAAAAGCAATTTCTTCCATCCACTAGAGAGTTGAGCCGATCACAAGACAACAAAGTAGTAGAGAACAGATATATTCAGCCAAAAATTATCTACATTTAGTGGAAATCAGATCCAGCTCCCAGGTTTCTGGCAGATGGATAAGACACCCCTTGGTGTCACAGCAGCCACCACGCCCAGCGCATCGTGTTCAGCTCTCGTGTACTTCGCAGTGCCTAAACACGAATCTCACAGCTTCAAGTGTGACTCAATGCTTAGACAATTATACAGTTATGCTTGCATTTTAAATACCATACACATCCCAGAAGATTGTACAATTATGGTTGCATTATAATAACACAAAAAGGTGAACTGTAAGCCATGTACACACACTCTAATGTAAAATTTTACCTACTCTACCTGTCTTGTACCAGGAACACAGAATTTTACATTTGGTCACAAACTTGCCACAATCAAATCCCCTGCACAGCCCTTCCCCATTTCTCTTTAGAGTGATTACTTGATGATTGATATTTCCTAAGACAATTTTTAATTTAAATTGCTAGAAAATCCATACCAACTCAATTCAAAAGCATATATATGAGCTGAGCAACAGATCCAGTGGAAATAGAGACCTACCCTAGAAATACTGAGAGACTGTTAAATGCAGAGGTTCTGGCAGGGGATATTTCCAAATAGCAGAAAGACTTGCCAAAGTTACAGAGTCTTTCTTTTTGTTTGCTAAACAATACTCATTCTGTATGGTATGGACATGCCCCTGACAGTGCTTCCAACTTTCTGCTCAGCAGCACCCTGGAATTTTTGAATTAACCCTGAAGGAAATTGAGCAAAGCTCAAGCAAACACTACACAAACCACACCTCCTGAAAAATCAGCATTTCACAGCCAATATTTATGGATTTAAGGATTAAAATCCCTGGGATTGCTGCTTGCTTTCTCATTTTTCATGAGCTTCTCCTCCTCCCCTTTTTTATGAAAACATCCTAATTTTTTTTCCCCTCTTGATAATCTTTATAAAACACACATCATTAGTACTGCACACTTGGTGTTGGATTACTGCATGTACAACACTGCCCTAACAATACTTTCTGAGAAAGAAACCACAAGGTATTGCGAAGAATTTGCAGTGTGTCTACATTTTATTCCCTCCTCAAAGGGTTTACAAAGCATGGGATTTGGGAATAAACAGGTCTCTTCTGCAAATGTTCTGCATATGAAGCCACTGAGTTTCTCCTCCTCATACATGCCTGTATGAAGGATTACAATATTTCAGATGCTTTTCACCCCCCAAGCCCCTCCACAGCAATTTCCTCATGCCCACACGTTTCCTCCACCACCTCGCATCCCACTCTGCTCTGCAAATTACACCTCAGATAAACATTGCTGGGTTACTTGCAAGTGGCACATGTTCGTTTTCTCCTCCCTTCCTAATATAAATTTCTCTCCTAGCAAATATACAGAAAGGACAGGAAAAGCAAAACAGGAGGTCTTACCTTTTGATGGTCTTCTTTGTTTCGTTTGTAGAGAAGAGAACGTACCCATTACAGCTCCCATTGCAAAAGCTACTTGTGAGTTTTTGGGGAGGATTTATTTTGGCTGGGTTTTTTTTTTTTTGATTCTTCTCACCCCACACCCCCACTGCCAGTGAACAAAATCTATGTGAAATGCCCCCAAGAACAAAACAAAACAGAGGAAGTCAAGAGAAAAAAGAAAAGAAGAAAGGAGGAGGGAAAAAAGCAAAGCACTGCAGCTCAGCGTTCAGCAAGCGTTAAGCTTTGAGGTTTTTTTTTTTTTTTTTTAAGTCAACACACATGCACTGACTCACAGCCGGCTGCACTGTTATTATTCAAAACAGCTCCCCATCAAAATTTAAATGCTAGGTAGATTCCCTCAGACCAGAGCTAGCAGCAGATGCATCAAAATATTTACTGGAGCATAGCCACATAAACACACAGGCTAATTCTTCCTCCCATTCCCTTATGGCTCCAACCAGCAGCCTGTAGGTCTAGTGAGGGAGCATCAGTGCATCTCTTCCAGTAAATACTAAACTGGAGTCCTGTAGACATGCTGAGGGTCTCGGGGGGAGGCCAGGGCTTTGGGCTGGGTACCAATTCAGAATGAATGGAAATCTTCTGAGTGGGAAACGATAGTGAGTGAGGCATCAAAGCCCCAGCTGCACRGACTGCATGCTCCTGCTAATTAAGAGTCTGACAGAAAGGTAGGAAGCAGCAATCTAACAGTCTTCTCAAGCAGAAAAGTCAGGGGAAAATAAGTAAGTGCAACAGGGGAAAAAAAGAAAATTTCACCACAATCCTTTTCCGGCGCATCCTTTCTCATGCACCAGAAGCATGTACAAGACAGTTGTTAATAACTTATTTTTCTGCAAAGTATGTATGTGCACATCCTTTTTAAGGACATTAAAACAACAAACTGTTGAAACAAAATTCTGCAAATGTCAAGTGGCTCGAAGGAGGTAGACAATTCCTGGCATTTTGTTCAGTTCTTTCATATTTCAAAAAATCAGCTATGCATCTTGTTATGTTTTCTCAGAAGGTGGGATAGCAAATGCTCAGGTACAGAAAGAGTTAAATATACTGAGGCATCCGTCAGAACCAGAATTAATTTGCTATTTGCACATGGTGACTGAAACTAAGGCAGCATCTGTGCAAATATTGTATTTGTCTGAAGAAATTCATTCCTACTCCAGAGACCAAAGCACCTTGTCTCAACAGGTTTCCCCAGCTTTCCTCTAACTTTGGAGTAAAGGTTTCATCAGACACAGATCCCAGAGCCCCCAGTATCAGAAGCTGCACAGCATTGGTGTCCCTGGAGGTAAAGCCCCGTTTTACCTTCTGCTCACATGCTGCCAGCAATGCTGTCTTTGCATGCACAGGTGTATTTGCATCCCATGCGTATACCAGCAAAGAGCTTTCAATTAGTTGCTAGTCACAAAAGGCATTACACAAAATGCTTTTTTTTTTCTGCCCCCCCTTTTTTTTTTCTTCTTGTTTTACAACTCAAAATACAGCAATTAAACTTTTTCTGAGCAATGTCTGAGGTAAGGTCGTGTTTAGATGCCAAAATCCTGAACTGAAATGTATCATTTTGCAGGCAGGTGCAAAGTGCCCAGAACTTGGGGCACACAGTGTTGCTATCGTGGGGGAGCCTGTCCTGGCTTGTGCAACACCTCTGCCCCCCCAAATTCCTCCCCCAGGCTGACCCATGGCTGTGGTCCTGCAGCCCATGGGCTAACAGGCTTCTCCAGCCACCCAGATCCAGATAGGGGGCCCTCAGACTAAGGTGATCTCCACAAGGCACTGAAAAGCTGTATGAGATTCTTAAGCTCTTTTTTATTTAAATATTTATATTTATTTTATGAATATTTTATTTGTGTTTACACATTAAAATATTAGATAGGCTGCAGCGTGCACATGGAAAACCACTGCTTTTGGTATTTGCGTACACAACAAAGGCTGGAGGGTGACCAGAGGCCATGGCAGATGTGCCCTCACATAACAGCGGCTGCTTCATGCCATGGTTGCTGAGATAAGAGACCAGCAGCTGAGGACGTGCCTGGATACGTCATTTCTCATGCCAACAGAGAACAAAGAGATGGTGGGGCTCCTGTTCGGCAGGCTGGGTTTGCACCCCCTTCACCACCTCAGTGATACATCACTGCCCTTCCTGGGCACAGGTGCCATGACAGAGCCTCCACGAGTCTTGGGGCAGGAGCTGTGCTCCTGCAACTGAGCAGTCACCCCTGGATCAGGCCTTCAGCAGTAGGTGAGGGCTGCAGTGGTCCTCCTTCCCCACAGCAGAAGGTCTCAGTGCCATCTCTGGACTCCTCTGTTGGCATCAAGACAGCTAAAAGCATCCTACCACCAAAAGCAACAGCTGCCACTCGGACGCTGTGCTCCCCCGTCCTCTGCTCCCAGGCATGATATCTCCAAGATGTCAAAAATAGGAAACTCCTCAATCTAGGCAAAGTTGTTGCTAGTAGAAGTCAACGAACCACAACTCCTGTCACATCGTCCACTTGCAAAACCGCATGTCAGTTGACTCATGCACTGGGAAAAACAGTGTCATACACCTAAAAGCTCCAAAGTAAATGGTTGCAAAGAACTACACAGATTATCATAGAATCATAGAGGTTGGAAAAGACCTTTAAGATCATCGAGTCCAACTGTAAACCTAGCACTGCCAAGTCCACCACTAAACCGTGTCCCTAAGGGCCACATCTGCACGTCTTCTGAATACCTCCAGGTATGGTGACTCAACCACTTCCCTGGGCAGCCTGTTCCAATGCTTGACAACCCTTTTGGTGGAGAAATTTTTCCTAATATCCAATCTAAACCTCCCCTGGTGCAACTTGAGGCCATTTCCTCTTGTCCTGTCACTTGTTACTTGGAAGAAGAGACCGAACCCCATCTCGCTACAACCTCCTTTCAGCAAAAAGCAGCTAGAAAGTAGCTGGCTTCAGGATTCCTCCTGACATCGGCTGGATCCCAGCCAYGCAGAAAGAGCTCAGGCTAAGAGCGACAGATTAGGCTGCCCATACGGTAAGAAACCCTAGAAAAAAGGAATTTAGGAAGATAAAATTGCACCCCTGATGCTGCACTGTTGTTTACTTGAAACAGCATGGTATATGAAAGCAGAGGGCAAAATGTGAATATTCGGTTTTCTTTGAAACTTGAAAGAAAAAAAGATTTGTCTTGGCTGGAAAACAATATTGACAGATCCCTATGAAAACATGGGGATAAATGGTTACATGCATTTTTGTTTGTATGACTCAAATATACAAGAATGGGGACAAGAGGAGGGATCATGTCTGTGCCTGGGCAGACGAGCACAGAATCCCAGATCACCAGTGTGCTGGTTTTGGCTGGGATAAAGTTAATTTTCTTCGTAGTAGCTAGTATGGGGCTATGTTTTGGATTCGTGCTGGAAACAGTGTTGATAATACAGGGATGTTTTCGTTACTGCTGAGCAGTCCTTACACAGAGCCAAGGCCTTTTCTGCTCCTCACCCCACCCCACCAGCGAGTAGGCTGGGGGTGCACAAGGAGCTGGGAGGGGACACAGCCGGGACAGCTGACCCCAACTGACCAAWGGGGTATTCCATACCATATGACGTCACGCTCAGCATATAAAGCTGGGGGAAGAAGAATGAAGGGGGCACGTTCRGAGTGATGGCGTTTGTCTTCCCAAGTCCCCATTACACGTGGGGGAGCCCTGCTTTCCTGGAGATGGCTGAACACCTGCCTGCCGGCGGGAAGAAGTGAATGAATTCCTTGTTTTGCTTTGCTTGCGTGCGCAGCTTTTGCTTAACCTATTAAACTGCCTTTATCTCAACCCACGAGTTTTCTCACTTTTACCCTTCTGATTCTCTCCCCCATCCCACCAGGGGGGAGTGAGCGAGCAGCTGCGTGGGGCTTAGTTGCTGGCTGGGGTTAAACCATGACAACCAGTTCAAAAGCAGCCGCTTTCTCTCACAGCTGAAAATCAAGACCTCAGAGGAACAGAAGCATCGTAAACACTAGTGAATTAGGGTATTTGCCAGAGCAGGCAGGAATTCTCTTTCCCCAAAGATGACCATCCAAATTTATCAACCTAAGAGATAATACTTGAGACATAACAAGCGCTGATGGTCACCCTTTATCCAAGGAACTGAATATTTTTTAGAATATTTCCTTTAGAGGTTAAGATGAAGGCTGAGCTCTGACTCTGGTGGTAAAATGCACAGTTCTAGCTGTGTGGGTACCTAAGCCAGCATCCTGGGTAAGAGCTGCTATCAGAGGATCAAAAGTACCACAGGGAAAGGAGATACCATATCATGCCTAACCTGACTGCAGCCCCCAGTATTGGTTTGCAGTGCTCCAGAGCCCAGCCACTGCTCACTTCCCAGTGCAGTGAAGAACCCCAGCTGCACATTGTGGGGCTCCCTCACAGCACGATTTACACACAGTTCTCAAGCCTTTGCTTGCACAGCTGAAGGTATGTACCACTTCATGATGCCTGTGCCATGCCTAAACCCATCCACTTTCCCACAAAAAGTTCACCAAAGAGGTGACTTGCGTGACCATCCCAGCAGTCACTGCTAAGGAGGGGAGAGCCCCCGCAGGAAAGGGCCACGAGTGCTTCACACAGGTGACGGGCAGACACACGCTAGGCACGCACAGATACAGCAACACACGAAAACCATTCATCGGGGTATGCCTCTGCCCCAACAGAAGCCTGTGTACATACACAGCCAAGCACTCAATGCTGGGTGCTGATCTACCAAGCTAGATCAGCAGGGCAGATGTGTCCCCGCAGGTCACCACAAATCCATCATTATTGTCTGCCAGCGATTAAACCCCATTCCATCCTTTTACCACTACTATATACTGTATCGTAATAAATTCTGTCTACTAACTAACAGAATTGTGACCTAATACTATTCACTGACCCTCTTCCTGATTTCTTTATGCCTCTTAACTCTATACCACTGTGTTTAATAAGCATCTTTGAGACTCTGAAACATCAGAGCAAAGTAGACAGACACTGGCTGTAGGTGATGTAAGTGCTTATTTGTTGGATGTAGCCAGAAGGTTTGGTCAGAATAAGTAGTTCATTATTTTTAATTAATGCAATATAGCATCTTCAATTAGGGAGTCATATTACCAGCTAGCTGATATCGATACAGGATGGAAATCTCCTGGGAGCAAGGTCACAGGAATTGCTACAGCTCTGCTCCCTGACGCAGGATCAGATCCTCTTCCCGCTGCAAAATGGAGCTGGACCACACTTGCATTAAATCTATCTTGAACTATGCATTTCTGGTATTTTTGTGGGTATATACAGGAAAGTAGAGGGGGAGAGTGGTTTTTTCATCATGCAGAAAAGTGGACTGTTGCCAGGAGGAAATACCCTCCCTAAGCACAGTATCTAGGGATGCAATCTCTGATGTATCAGCCATCCTTTCCTACAAGGCAAAGCTGGCAATGTCGATCTGTAAGACTAGCAAGGGAATGCCTCAGACATACGCAGATTTTAAAACTTAGGGCATTGGTGAAATTCATTCTGATGTATTTTTTTTGTCTCCCAAAGTACAGCAATGAGCATTTGCATAATAGGAACACAAATAAAACCTGAAAATTGCCTGCTTATAGCAAGCTCTTGTCATTCACTCCGTATCTGTCAGCTTTGAGTAGTTCCAGGTAGGTTCTGCTTTAAAAAGCCTAAATAAAGCTGGAAGTGACTGATTCCTTTTCCCTTCTGGGTATTTTAGGAATGACACCTAGGCAGCATTGGCCAGAGTTTCTTTCTATGTGCTTAAGACTAAAGGAATTTCATCTTTCATATTCCAGTAACTAACACTTGTTTCAGGGAAGCATTTTACATTCACCCAACAAGGAGTGCTTCACTTTAAGGCAGAGGTGACATTCAGTTCGCCTGAGCAGCTACTGTTTTTCTTGAAGCCGATATGTAAACAGAGTCCTTCAGACAAGCAACTGAGAGCATACAAGTAGCAGACTGGGAGCTGGGACAATGCCACATGAGCACCGACACGGAAATACCAGGGCTCCTGCTTTCAGCTGTGTCCACTCAACTGTAGCCTGGTCAGAGGTTCATAATTGGGACCCACCGACACTGGCCTAATTACCACTCCGTGCTCTGGCACAAAACCGCCTCCAGCTGTGGCAACAAGCTGGGCCCCCCCAGCGGCACAAACACAGTTGCTCCTGTGATACTCTGGGCATGGATTCCTCCAGGAGGCATGGCAGCCGGGGGGGAGTGGGAGACATGAATTTTGCACTGATTGCACAGTCACTGATACGGCAGCCCCCTTGCAGAAGCTGCCCATGCACCATGAGAGCTGCCCACAGGCTCCTGCTCTCTCTTCCAGCTCTCTCTGATTTTTAAAGCAGTTCATGAGACACTGAAACTTGGCTATCCAGGGGAAAAAAGAATAAAAATCAAAAGCAAGAAGGAAAATGTTCCTTTTCTAAGAGAATGAAATGAGAGTTTCTGTTGCTTAGCAAATTTTTAACCAGTTGCTGTCCTCAGCTGTCTGTGCCAGAACATCCTCTGCCAAGTGCTTTGCCTGACCCTAAGTCCAAAGCTCCACAGGAGACCTGGCAGGAGCCTTTCTGAGCCACGACCTGCCCGATTGCCAGAGTCACTGCTTCCTTGGGGGTGAGGAGTTACAAAGAGCACATCTACCCCACCATGCTGGAGCACTCCAGACATTCCCCCAGCATCACTGAAGGACTCATCCTTCAGGTCATCTTGGTGCTGAGGCTCCAGGCAGCAGCACTCCGCACCGTCACAGACCAACTAAGGAAGACCAAGGTGCAAAAGCATGGTAGGAAATGAATAAAAATAGCTCCAGCTGGACCCTGAAGAGAAGAGGAAGAAATCATCACCATCAGGACCACATGCATAGAGCTTGGGATGCTGACAAGCCTCCATAGTGCAGCCCCGCCGAGACTGAACCCACAGGACTCTGATGAGCAGGAGGAAGGCGAGTGCACCATGTCTCTTGCAGTAGTAGTCATCATTTTCCTTTTCTTTATTTCTCTGCTATTATTAAAAATAAAAATAGTTCTTTGATTCAGCTGCTAAGGTTTTGGTTATACTAACCAATACATTTAAGGTGTGTTTCTTTACTACAAATATATATTATTAACTTACTGAAATTGTCCCAGTTCAAAGCAGGAAGGCAGACAGCTAAGAAAAGTCCACCCACTGAACAAACACACACAGCCACCGCAAAGACCTACAGGGATAAATTGAAGCAGCATGGGACAATCTGCTCTGCCACTGGAAACCAGCTTCACAGAGAGACCAAGATGACGCAGTTTTCTGCTGGTCTATACCTGTAAAAAGTGTTTGGGGATTTTTGTGGGCCATCATTTGCCTTTTTAATAGATGTAAGGACATATCAGGACTTCCTACTCCAGATTTTCACGAAGTCAGAATTCACCATGTATGCATTTTTTTTCCCAGCACCTATTTTTGGGGAATGTTTCTTCCAAAAAAAGCAACAACACACAAGAGCCTAATTTCATCCTCTTTTTCTTCACTCACGAGCCATTATAATAAAACGGGGATGTTTTCAAAGACATCTTTTTGCTCTTGGTAAGGACAAGGTAGCGGAACAGGAGCTATTAAAAGATTCATTACTGCACCTCTACAGGCCCAAAGCAAATTCTCATGCTAGCTAAGGTTTGCCAGATCTCAAAAGTTAGAGGTCCTCCCTTCCATTCTGATGGAAATATATTTTTCATGACACGAAAGCCAGTGAATAATAATGCTGAGAAATCAGATGGAATAGATGATGCTTAAAGGTTTGGGATCATCTAGGTTTTCATGTAAATAAGGCACTGATAATATTAAAGTGTTGGAAGGCCACTTGCCTTCTGGTCTATAGCAAATACAGCTATGCAAAAACAAACAAAATAAACGCGATGATCACTTAATGCCACGAAACAGGGAACAAAAAGCCACACGTCGCAGTCTGAGCAATAAGGGGTGCTCCTCCTCTTTAACATCCCAAGAAGGAGAGCAGAGAACAGAGCTGGCATTTTGCATGCTATTGTTCAGAGCAAGCAGTCAAGCACCGGCCTCCTGAAATCAAGATCAGATGTCCCTGCTCTGGCCTTTCTTCTTGCAAATACCAAAACAGATCACCACTGCAGCTGCACATAGGTATGCATGGACATACATGTTTGTGTACTTAAAGGAAATAAAAAGAAAAAAGACCAAGGTATTGTTCTGCCTGTATGAGGCAGCATAGTGAGAGCTGAAAATAAAACTACATTATTGTCTGCTGGTTCTTCTTTGTTATAGTAATAAAACTGGGCAGAACTCCACAGAGCAGACCTAATGTTTGCCCTAAGGATGTCACACTTGAAAATAGATAGCCGGGAGCTCAGGAAGGGAATACTTCACATTTCTAGTGACAACTTCAACAAAACATGAGGTAGATACTGGTTTATGTCTTTAGTTGGAGTATTTCTTCTGTAAACAGCGGGAGACTGCTTCCAGATAAAAACCTGAAAGAACACGAGAGAGATGAAACCTGGGCAAAGCGCTCACCCAAAGGGTGGCATGAAGAAAGGACCGACAGCAGGAGAGGAGGGATGCTGCGGGAGCACTGAGCGGGGCCGTCCTGGCACACTGCTGCCAGCAGGAGGGAGCGAATGCCGACAGACGGGCAGCAGGACACTGTGCTGAACCCTGTAAAGGTGACGACAAGAAACTTCAGCTAGGCAGAAGGTGAGAGAGGCAGGAAATGGTCAGAAAAGACTGATGCCATTGGTGTGATAAACTAAAAAGGAAGTTGGTGAACCACAGTGATGTGAACCATCTGGTGAAGGGATGGCGCTGAGCAGAGGCCAGGAAGCAGGAATAGGAAACGGCTGCGCTGCTTCCCAAAACACGAGGCTTTGGCAAGGAAACTGTGAGTAAAAGGTGGGGTTTAGTGATAGGGAAACAGAAAAACTGAAAGAATTTCATAACAGCATCCATCTGGGAGGGGAAGAAGGATGGGAGTCAGTCCTGAAACCACGCTGCGGAGCCAGAGTGCTGAGAGGAAGAGCATCTGACGCAGCCAAGGAAGCCTGAGAGTAGGCTGCATGTGGAGGAATCAAGAACTGCAACCTTTTGTTCTCAGGATGTCATTACAGTAATGCCTGAGGATGAAAAAGCTCACATTTCAGTAATGAAAACCATCTATTACCCCATGAAATGTTTGAACACTGTGCCAAGTGAAGTCTTACCTTTCAAATTTATAAAACCCATACATGAGAAACTTCAAGGTGGTTTGAAGCAGGAAACCCTGAGGAATATTAGCCAGAACCATCAGGCCACAGAGAAGGCTGAGAAGCAGGACAGCACTGCTGCACTGCAGCAGCCGCACCAATAAGAGTTAATGTCATTTGAAAAGTAGTATATGGACGTGAATTTAATGTGTTAAGGCATCTCACACATAAAGAATGAGTCTTTTAAATGGAATTTTGGCAGCCAGTGGTAACGGAAGATCCCAAAAGTCTTTTCCCTTTACAGGAAGAGAGACCAGGGCAGAGATGCTGGAGCTGCATCACACCGTGTCGCACAAAGCCTGATCGAGACTGGCCTGTGTAAGGGGAATACAGTAATCCGGCTGCGAGGTAGCCATTTAGTCCCGCTCCCTGTGATGACACTGGCAGCGGCAATGGCAATATTCACAAAATAGGCACTTGGCTGCTAAAAACACTGCAGGGAACATCAAGCAGCCAACACCAAGTACCAGGTACATGCACAAACCCAAAGCTCAGTAAACAACCTTTTTATCTTAATATATAAGCATTTCTATCCCATCCACAGCCTCTATCAACATTACAGATGAAGTGTACAGCTAAATTAACAGGCTCAGCGTGACATATATTGCGACCAAACACAGCAAATGATCCCAGGGAAACATGTCCTGGTCATGTGTGTGATGACAAGGACATCTCTCCCAACAGCTGGGACAGGCAGTGCCGGAGCGTGGTGTGTACGTGCTCCCTCACTCACACATCCAACGTCAGCTTGGCACAGTTTGAACTTACAAACTAAGCAAGCTGAGTGACAGACAGGAATTCAATGGCGTTTTGTTCCCAGAAGCATTAAAGAGAATATGTCAAAACTATATAAAGAATGTGAACAATAAATGTCAATCCGGGTTAAACAGCCAGTTTCATTTCTGTCTTGTGATAATGGTCAAAGAAGCCTTACTGAGAAAAAAAGCAATTTTTAATTATTTGGTATTTCCATGGATGACTGATAAATTGACTCCAAAGAATTCAACAGTCAGTGAGTTTGCTTTAGGGAGGAGAAGAGGGTGGAGAAGACATTCAGATGATCTTGGATCTCTCCTTTCCTTTTGCTTTAGTGCACTTCAAAGAAATGTGCCAAACTAACCACGTATAATTCAGGTCATTGAACAGATGCACATACCGCTGGGTAACTAACATGGGTAGTTAACCAGCTATTTTTGTTTCACATTTCACTTCTCACCACAGGGTCTTGTAAAAGAGAACGAGAGCAGCCATTAGACACCCCTAGGTAAGTTCAGCTCGTGTCAAGTGAAATCACATCAGGCGAAAAATATGCTAAATAAAATGATATTCAGTTTGTACATTTGTGCTGTTTCATTCTGAACGTGCTAGGAATGCACAACAGGCATGGACATTTGCCTGGCCAGGTCCTGCTAGAAGATGCTCTAGAAAAGTCAGAATTTTTAGTTTTCTAATTATTAATGGCATCATGCTTTCACAGAAATGACATACAACATTCATTGCATCATTTCATAACTTTCAAAATAAGCACGACTTTATTAATGAAGATTTATAATTTTATGTTTATGTTCTATGCTGTAATGTTTCCTGCTGGAAAAAACCCAATAGGATTATTCTACTAAAATGTTTGCTGCTTGAAGCTGGATAAAACAATGCATTAAAATGGAGATTAGCTTGGCAAGTTTCATTAAGATAAGGTGAGCATCAACACTTCCCAAACTCAATATCCTGCACACCAAACAGCCAGGTTTATGTCTCTCTGAATTCTCCATCCTGCAAATGCACATCTTCTGATGTTCCGCCTGTACAACCTGCTTGCAGTAAATTAAGAGTTTGGTTTTGATACAAAGGTGCCCCTCAGTACATTAGCATCAGTCTAGCATATTGCCTGGAAATATTTTGATTCATTGTTAATGTGTATTGAGCTACACTATTTTTGTGCAAGATGGAGCAGACTCTTTGCTGCAAACTGGGCATAAACAGGCTTTGAAGTTAAGATGTGGCACCTGCCCTGAATACCCAACTAAAGCCAGATTATATCCGATACCCCACTATAGCTACAGCAAGCCCAGACAAAAGCAAGCTTAGGAACAAATGTCAGATGCGAGCAGGGCAGTGGTTTACGAGTATCTATGCAAGAAATCATGGGGAATCACATCGTCCCTATGGAAACCTCAAGGTCTGTAACATGTGCAATGATTACTGCCAGCAGTTAATATACTGAAGTCATTCACCAAATTAAAACGAAGATTAAATTACACCAGAAAGATCATGCTCCAGTTTACACATACAAGTAAATGTAAAATTTACAAGTAAAGGTAAATGAAGTGGGACTGGTGGTGACTGAGAAAGTAGCATTAATAGTGGAATCATTAAATTGAAACCTCCTTACCACAGGACCTACAGGAAAAAATAGTGTTTGTTCTACGGTGGAGTTCACAGGAAAAAAAAAAAAAAAAAAATTATTATTTCAGGTAGCTCCCAAATAGTTAAAATCACTGACACTGTACACTTTTACTAAATGTTTTCAGGATTGATAAAATCCTGAAATCATAATGGGACCCAAATCCTTCCTACCTTTGACCAAAGGAAAACAGCAGCCTTTTTGGAAAAAAGGGTTTGGAAAATCTGTTTCTTAAGCAGCTAGTTTTTATCTAGATTCAGTTGTATTATAACATGGCAGAAGGACATAGAACTATGAAGTTAAGATGTGAAAAATACAACCCTAAGACACTCAAAAAATCTTGACAAATTTAGAGGTCTCTGCATTTTGCAGAGAATTACCTGTTTTGGGGAATAACTGCAGTGTCCCTGTAATGTGTTTCTCTTGGCAGTACCAGCAAGTATTTCCATCTATAACTCCATCTTAACTTCGTTTATGTGAGAGAATTCACATTAAGGTCACAGCAGATGAAGAATGCTTCCAATAAAAGGGATATATGCCATTCCTGTAGTGCTAGCTGGTGGACTGAATTATTATTATTACAATTATATAATAACTTTCATCTTGGTGCTGAAGTGCTCCCCAAATCACATCATCGGTGATAGTTATTTTCAAATTCTGACCAATACACCAATCCAGATACTCTCTGGAGTTATTAACTAATTAAAAATAATTCCATTTCAAGATGTACCAATGGTAGGGTGGAGACAGCTCTGACACAAACTGCAGCAAACTACTACACAAACTACTTCCATTGCTGGCAGCACACTGGTGTGTGCAACAACCCCAACTAAAGCAAATGGACCCAAAACTCAAATGCAGATATTTAGGTCAGGATAGCTATATTATTTTTAATTAACCCAGTCAAGGGTATCTTCAGAAGATAGACAAAGTGTTGATAGAAGATCAACACTTTTCGGAGCACATCACCTTTAAAGTGCGAGTTGAACCAGCCACGCTGGCAGAGTAGGATTTCTCTTAGCCACAGAAGGGCTGACAGGGAAGCAGTGTCCCTGCTGTGCTACCAGGGCCAAACCCTCAGCTGGAGAAAAGGATCAGCGCACCATGCCTGTTCAGGAAGCTATGCCGATTTCACACATACAAAGAAGTCAGTACTATGTTTCCACACCTCATGCATTGCCACACAACAGATACATATGGACAAAGGAAGAAATTTCTGTTTGCAGAGTAATATTTCCAAAGCAAACAGAATTACTGTCTTGTCCATGGGGTGCTTTTCACACATGCAGAAAACAGTACTATTATTTTTGCCTTTTTTTCTTCTCTCTATCAGCATCCAGAGCATACCTTCCAGTAGCCTAAGAAGTTGACCCATACTAGATTAGCGTAAGTAGTATATAAAACTCTGTTATTTGTTACAGGAGACTCATTTCAACACACACAGACTGCACGTACACCAAGAGCGGGCACTAATCTTCTCTGGGCAAAGCAAGCATCTACCACAGCAAATAAGCTATTAGTCAGTTGTTGTCTGACCTGTTTGGTGTTCTTGCAAGTGAGCCAATGTTTTATTCCTATGCTAGACAATGGGCAAGTGATTAACGTTACCGTAGATCCCCTCCTCAGTAAAACCCTGCTACTGATCCATACGGTGTGGGAATTTTTGCATCTCTGCAGAGTAGCAGGGTGTAACTGGGAATGCCTTTCAGTGGAAGAAAAGCTACACAAACCTTTGCCATAACACGGAGGGTACGTTAAATAGCTAGACGACTACAGCATTGGCAATTTTCTCATGAAACTGATAAATAACTTCTCATCAGGTGCAGACCACTAAATTCCAGTCAGCCTTTTGTTTTCTTTCTCTCCATTTGGCTTCTGCAGAAGACTTATTCCTTGGTTTAGATTTAATTCTTGCTAAAGGAATGACAGCAAAAAAATTAATAGCAAACTTATAGGAAACAAATCTTCAGCAATCCTCTTTTGTGAGCTGTGAAGATTGTCATCAAGATTTCATTAGTCTAGTGGAAAAAGCCCTGGCATAAAACAGCTACCCGGAATCTAAAGATGCAGGCTTGTTCACAGCTGTGGCTGCTGCGTGCCCGGCTCGGGGAGTGGGCTCTGCAGGGCCCCGAGGGCAGAGGAGGTCCCGGCTGCTGCTTCTCTGTCTGTGCCTTTACCCTCCCAGTTTACAGATGCTCCTGGAGTGATCTGCCCCCCGCCCCCCCGGCAAAGCCAGTTAATACTAATTGCAAGTAAGTTTGTCTGTGAACGGAGGCAGAGAGAGACAGGCAGACATCAGCTTTAAATTAAATATGCAAACCCTAATTGGACAAACACTGAAAAGTATTATGCATGAGGATATCATTTTCCCAATGACATTCAGACTACAGTACCATTTTAAAAACTGAAATACATATTATCTTCTCTCCTCTCCTTAATGCATCTAGATGAGAAAGTCTAATATTTTCCTGCCCTTCCACAGGGAAAGATCAGAAAAATACCAAATTCAGCATCAGAAAAAAAYGGGAATAAAGGTCCACTGCTTCTGATCTTAGTGGAGTCACTGGCTTCACTGCTGTAAGATACAGCAGTAAAAAAAAACTCAAATAAAGTCATTCTTTTTTCCTGCTGTGAATATCAGAGCACTCCAGGAACATAAATCCAAGACTAACCTAACCACTTACAATAAAACACCTACCAGGATGCACTGACCTTTCCTAGCCTTCTAATATGGGGCTGGCAATCTAAACAAAGCAGTGTCATGTAATCACTAGGAATTATTTCCCATGACATGGGAAGGGAAGGAAAAAGAAAAGAAACAAAGGAAAAAAGAGATCCCTGTTGCACCAGGATTGGCCCAATTCTACCAGAATAAATTTTGGGGAAAGTCACAATGACAATTTCATAAACTGCTGAAATTTGAGCAAGTGTTACACAAAGGTTGAGCGTATTCTGTATTTTTTTGGCATGAATCTTCAATGTTCACTCAAATATATATTTGTGAGCAACAAGATAATCTCTTAAGTCCCCTAGTTATTTTTCTCCTTGCTGCCATTTACATGACGATAAAGACTCAGATCCCAAATTGAAATTTAGATTATACTTTGCCAAATACTTAAGATATACCTAAACACATGTATAGCCATTGTTCTAGAAACTGGATATAGAAAAATACATGCATATACACAGCTGCAGGCTTACCCCTAGTAAACAGAATTCTTGCACAGATGCTCATAGTACAAGGCAGTGAATATACAGGTCTGCTTACGTGTTTACATATCTACAGTGCTGCCCAACGTATATATGTGGAGTTAGCTCCTAGTCCAAAACGCCTGAAGGAGCTGTCTGCAACTTTAAGTTGAATTAGAAGTTTAACCTAACTAGCCCGGGATCTGAATGATGTATAGATCCCAAGAACTGTTCTTTCAGCACTGAGCTGCTATAGAAGAAGTGCTTGTGTCAGGGCTAAGCCTGACCTATTGCTGAAGTTCTCTATTTGAAGTAAAAGCCAAGTCCAAAGGAGCTTTTCCACTCATCTCTACTTTGCATATCAGCTCAATGGGATAGAGTTTATAAAGCTACAACATGATACATTTTGCAGCAGCAGCAGGGGG